>CM045566.1:5905117-6005852 GCA_024721245.1 Mitragyna speciosa | reverse complement strand
AATTTTCTGGCATCCGAACATGGTTTTAGTGTAATGTGGGTTGAAATGATAAGGAATTTGTTTGTGGTATTGGGTTTTGAGTTTAGACTGAGATTTTCATTTCCCTTTAAATTTTTGTTTTCAGGTGTATTTGAAGGTTTATGTTAGTAATTGGTTTCTCAATTTGGAAGTTATTATCAATTGGCATATAAATGGAGGACTCGAGCTCAGTTGATATAATCCTGGAAATTCTGAGAAGGAATAATTTTACTAGGGCTGAGGCTGCATTGCGTAGTGAGCTTACTAACCGTCCTGATTTGAATGGGGTTCTTCAGAAGCTTGTGCTTGAGGATAAGGGGTTAAGTATGCCATTAGAGGAGGCAAATGGGGAAAAACCAGCTGTGGAAAAGGTAGGGATGAGTTCTCATGGTAACGAGGATGTTGTGAAGGAGTCAAGTTTATGTAATAGTGGTGAAATTCCGAAGGAGCTTATTGTGAAAGAGATAGAGTGTGGTACAGAGAGAAATGGGTCTGAGAGCAAGTGGAAGAATGTTTCCTATGTGGGGGATCAAAGCAAAATTAATAAATCCGTTGGAACAAGTGAGAAGAGTTTTACTTTTTCAAA
The DNA here is from genome assembly GCA_024721245.1 of Mitragyna speciosa. Lineage (NCBI taxonomy): Eukaryota > Viridiplantae > Streptophyta > Magnoliopsida > Gentianales > Rubiaceae > Mitragyna > Mitragyna speciosa. Next base: position 6,005,248 of record CM045566.1, on the reverse strand, counting down.
GGGTTCGGAGGATATGGTGCTTGATTTATATTCATGGGTCGGAAGTGCCACTGCAAACAACTCTTCAGGGTTTCAGGTTACTGGTAAATCAAAGCTAAGTTTGGGTGAGGTTTTCGACAGTGAGAGGGCCAATGCCAAACCTGGGGAAGACGACAGCTCTTCTGTTGAAAAGAGAACAGCCTGGCCTGTAAGTACAAGTAAGTCAACTTTGGAACTGAAGAATGACAGAAGTCAAGGTTCTGAGCTTAAGGGAGTTAATCCACCACACAAGCAAACTGGGGGATTCACTAAAGATGACTCTGTTGATTATCTATGGTCCAGAAATGATGATCTCTTACACCCATCTTCAGAACTGTGGAAAGATTGTCCAGTAAAAACCATTCTCCCGTTTTCATTAGGTGACACATCAACTAGTTATGATGGTACAGGCAGTATAGGTGACAAGAAGGAAATAAAAAGAAAGATAGAGATCGGCGACATTACGGCAGCAATAAAAGAACAAGTGGATGAAGTGGGAAGATCTTTGTACTTTGGGAAGACTCAAGGAACTGAGGCAAAAGATTTCAGTGCATTGTGTTTTCCTCATGCTCCCGAGAACCAGAAGGAAGAGTTCCCCAGGCTGCCACCTGTTAAACTCAAGTCAGAAGACAAGCCCTTCAGCATTAGTTGGGAAGGGAAATTTGAAGTTGATGGACCTGGATCAAAATGCACAAGTGCTGAAAATGCTCATCTTATGGGATCTTTTTTGGATGTTCCAACTGGACAAGAAATTAACATGTCAGGTTGGTTATCTGTTTACTGTTGCTTATAGTTTGTACTTTTAATTTGCAATATCTGTCCAATAAATAATGCTGCTAGTTACACTTTTCCTTTGCTAGTTTGCAATCTGCATGTTTACCTTGAAATGCCAGCATATAATTCGCTGCGATTACGGGTTGGATGTCTGAGTAGTCAACATTTATATGTTTTGATGCACCTTCATCTTCTTCTGCCATGTTTTCTGTCAACATTTATACATTTTGATGCACTTCTTCTGCCATGTTCTCAGTCTCTAACATCAATGAAAAAAAAGCATACACCTCAGTGTATTGGCCGGCCCCCTATTTTCTAGGGAGTTTAAACTGGAAGTGATACAAAAGATGATTTAAATGGGTTGTTTAAGAAAAATGGAACTTTTGAAACGTCTAAAAGATAAAAGCATCATTAGAGAAGTGGCTTAAGAACTCTATAAACGCTGAAAAAGCTTAAGAAATTAACCTTATGTTTTTTGTGCTATCTGTTATACTATGAGTATAACCGATATAGTATGATATACTATTATTATATTATTACTACCTTTGTACAGAGTGCTATCTGTTAAACTTTTCAAGTCAATTTGTACTTTAGTGGTGGACTTGATATGGTGCTATTTCAAGCATGTCTTGTATACTTAGCACTTTCCTTGAGATTGTTGGTTTTTTCTTCATTCATAAATGTTGAGACATTGAATTGGTTTTTTATGAAAATTTAGGAGGGAAACGTCCTACTGGTGGTAGTTGGCTATCTGTAAGTCAGGGAATTTCTGAGGATACTTCTGATCTTGTGTCTGGTTTTGCAACTATTGGTGATGGATTGAGTGAATCTATTGACTACCCGAATGAGTATTGGGACTCTGATGAATATGAAGACGATGATGATGTTGGCTACATGAGACAGCCTATTGAGGATGAAACCTGGTTTTTGGCACATGAAATTGATTATCCAAGTGACAATGAAAAGGGAACAGGACATGGAAGCATGCCATACCCTCAAGATGGAGGACAAAATAAAAATGATGAGGATGATCAATCATTTGCAGAAGAGGATTCCTACTTTTCTGGTGAACGGTATTTCCCATCAAAGAATGATCCAGTTGGCCCTTCTGATGATCCTATTGGGCTGTCAGTGACTGAGATGTACAAGAGAAATGATGAGAATGATTTAATTGCTCACTATGATGGACAGTTAATGGATGAAGAGGAAATAAATCTGATGCATGCAGAACCTGCCTGGCAGGGTTTTGTCACTCAGACAAATGAATTTATTATGTTAGGGGATGGAAAAGTTATGAATGATTGTGGAAGGCCTCGATTGGATGATATTTGCATGGATGATGACCAGCATGGTTCCATAAGATCTATTGGAGTAGGTATCAATAGTGATGCTGCTGATGTCAGTGAAGTCCGAAAAAATTTGGTTGGTGGTAGTAGTGAAGGAGATCTAGAGTACTTCCCTGGTCAAGATATTGGTATTGGAGTGTCCAGACACTCAAAGTGTGACTCAAATAAGAATTATTGTGAACTACCAAACAGTGACAGAAAGAAATCAAACAAAAGCAATTTGGATAATTATGTCACAGTGAATGATAAAATTGCATATTCACAGGCAAAGAATCACATAGATGGAGGGTTTTCTTTTCCTCCTCCAAAAGATAAAGAGTTGGTCCAGACAGGCTCAGGTAAATCATGGTCAAACAAGGGCAATGTTGTTACAAGTGATGAAGCAGATGACTCTTTGGTGACAAATGACGATATGCTTGCTTCATGGAGGAGGAAAAGCAGTGAATCTTCACCGGTGAAGAGTTCAAGGGATGGAAACGACGCTAATATTGCAGGATCAGCAAATTCTAGCCCCTCCTCGCTTTCAAATTATGGTTATGCTGAAACAAAGCATGCAAAAGAAGAAGACGATATAATAGCCAGAGCAAGGGCAGCAGAAGAAGATCCAGGGGCATTATTGGAGGATGAGGAAGCTGTTGCTGTGCAAGAGCAAGTAAAACAGATAAAGGCACAGGAGGAAGAATTTGAAACCTTTGATCTTAAGATTGTCCACAGGAAAAACAGGTATTTCTCTCCTTCCTCTTTCTGTTAGTTAGTATTACCAGTCTTTCTTTTTAGAAAACTTATGTCATAAACATTTTATTGACTATTCTTTGTTTATTATTTCTTTGGGTTGGCCATCCGAACATTATTGATTTCAATTATTTTGTGATTATTTTACTCTGTAGGCGTAGTTCTTGGAGTTGAATGTATTACAAACTACTCATGAGATTCTACATTTTGGTGACTAATGCAGCACGCATCCTTCCCTCCCCCCCCCCCCCTTCTTTCATGTCTCTCTTTTCTTTTTCATTGTTCTTTTTCTTTTCATTGTTCTTTTTCTTTTGTACCTAACTGGTTTTCAGGATGACAAGTATGTGTAAGTTCTCATGGCTTAATAATGTACAGGATGTTCTTTATTTTTGGGTTCTATTACGATTAACTTTTAATGTTGATAGATGTTAACCTTGCTTTGGGTTACTAAAGGCAACTCAATTTACAAATGAAACTCAATTACAATCGGCTGTGACCATTGTTGGATCTTCACCTGATTCAATAGATCTTTTGCAAAAAAAAAAAGATTGAGTTATTTGATGAACTGCTTCTAAAGTAGTACTTTTTAATGCATAAGCATTTGTTTCCTTGCAAGACAACACTAGCTGTTTTGGTTCAAGCTTTAAGATTTAAAGGGATATTGTGTCTTGTAATTAGCATGCCCACATAAATGTGCAAAAGCAAAATCGTTGACATTAGCTTCCTTTAGATGGAAGCCATTTGTAAATGTGACCTCTTCTAGTGCTACCATGTATTAATGTTGTGGTATGCACAACTTCTTCAGTATCTATGATTATTACTGAAATCTCGGTTTTTGTTTGTTTTCTTCTATATTTCTTTTTTTTATACAAAATTTTCTATATTTCTCTACTAATTCCTCTTGTTTAACTTCTGGACTTTTTGATGGAAAGGACGGGATTTGAAGAGGACAAAAACTTTCATGTTGTCTTAAATTCAGTCATAGCTGGGCGTTATCATGTTACAGAGTATCTTGGATCTGCCGCATTTAGTAAAGCTATTCAAGCACATGACCTGCACACCGGCATGGATGTCTGTGTGAAGATCATAAAGAATAACAAAGATTTTTTTGATCAGTCTCTTGATGAGATAAAGCTTCTCAAGTATATCAACAAGCATGATCCAGGTGATAAATACCATATTCTTCGGCTATATGATTATTTCTACTATCGAGTAAGTGAAACTGTTCCATGCGTGTGCACTTGTGTTCTTTCTAGTTTTCATATTCTCTTTTTTGCGACCTCTGAATTTCATATATGGGGTCTGATCAATTATTTATGCCAAAAATTTGTTTATATATGCAGGAGCATTTGTTAATTGTCTGTGAACTCCTCAAGGCTAATTTATACGAGTTTCATAAATTTAATAGAGAATCTGGAGGGGAGGTTTACTTTACAATGCCAAGACTCCAGGTTCGTAGCATCCTGATGTTTTGAGGGCTTGTAACATATTGGTATGCAACTCATGTGCTTGAAAACATTATCTTTGCAGTCAATTACTATTCAAGTGCTTAGAGGCAGTTCAGTTCTTGCATGGTCTTGGCCTTATACATTGTGACTTGAAGCCTGAGAATATTCTTGTCAAAAGCTACAGTCCGATGCGAGGTGAAGGTCATTGATCTGGGAAGCAGTTGTTTTGAAACAGATCATCTTTGTTCCTATGTACAATCTAGGTCCTACCGTGCACCTGAGGTTATTTTGGGCCTTCCGTATGATAAGAAGATTGACATCTGGTCCCTTGGATGCATATTAGCAGAGCTTTGCACTGGGAATGTAAGTACTTGGGTTTGACAATGGCAAGAATTTTCCAATCTTATATTCAATTGTTAAACAGATTTTAATGAAATAGTTATATTTCTTGTATATAGCTCCAAAGAGTTACAACTTCAGGTTCGTGTTAATTTTTCTTAGCTGCTTAGAAAAATTGATTTTTGAAAACTTGTTAAAATGTTTGAAAGGTCCCCCCCCCCCCCCCTCCCCCCCCTCTAAAAAAAAAACACAAAAAAAAAATGTTTTGAAAGGCAAAAATTATTATAAGATGACTGAATCCTAGGAAAGTCTCCAATATTAGATAAAAGTTAGATATCTTATAATGGAAAACACTGGAAGGCTTTGCCAATCAGAATCCCTAAGTTTTCTAGTCCATACAAAACAGAAAATGAAAAATATAATATTTTTTTATCATTAATTTTTTAATAACTTTTGATTGTTTTGAAATTATAACCTTTAAGCTGAAAAGCAAATAACTAATCCCAAGTGCAAAATTCAATAATGATATGGGTACACGTCATCTACTTTGTAGATTTTGTAGAGTTAATTGCATTTGCCTCCCATTTGTTTTTGCCAAACTTCCATTGGACCCTTAGAGATTTTGAAAACTACATTTAGTTCCTTTGTCAGTAACATCTTTCTAACAGAGTTAAGAGACTTGGAAAGCTAAGATATGACCCTACTTTAAAAGTAAAACTTTTTGTACTAAAACTTTTAAATAATAATAGGAAACGGGAAACTGTTTAATTCACAAAGAAATCCTGCCATATGCTGCCATTGCCCTTCACTAATGGCTCTAAAAATTAAGATCTTGCATCCACCTCTTACTGTCTCCCAGCCCCATTCTCGCTTCTGATCCTATCACCCTCCTCCTAGACTCCCACAGACTGAATACCGGACCAGCTCCATGAAAGAATACTTACCCAAGGAAACAACTTTTCAAACAGTTAAAATGGGAGAACTTGATCTGGGTATTTGTTCATGGGTGATTCGGAGTCCAGTATTTTCCTGAAGGATTCCTTTCTGGTGTTTTTCCCCATTTTTATATCCATCTTGCAACTGACAATTTTTTGTGTTGCTTTTTTGATCATTTTACTTGTCGATTGGTAGTTTGAGGCATGTTAGTGGTATATGTGTTCTATGGACATTCCAAAAAAGACATGATTGTTGGAGATTTATGTTCCAGTTAAGAAAAATGTTTTGCCAGGACATTTCTGTATTGTTTGTTCACATTGTATCAAATATATAAAGCACTGATGAAGGGCTGGGTTCTGAATTCTAGTATTTTCCTCTGATGAGTGAGAGACTGAGATGTATGCATATTCTGGATTTTCCCCTAGATAAACTGCCTTGTTCATGTGTTTTGGTTAAGTTTCACTAATATACTGTTAAGAGCGTGCAATGGTATGATTGAAAATCTCATTTTCATATAACAATTCCACGACAACCTTAAGGTTGATATTATGTTAACATTAAACCTTAAGGTTGATATTATGTTAACAGTAAACTTCTGTGATTGTATATCATTTTAAACTTATTTTGCCATGTTTAGGTCCTCTTCCAAAACGATTCTCCAGCAACTTTACTTGCTCGAGTTATTGGAATTATAGGATCCGTTGAGCAAGATATGCTTGCCAAAGGACGGGATACATACAAATATTTTACGAAAAATCACATGCTTTATGAACGGAATCAGGTAAATTAACTCCATTCCACCTTCATTCAATCTTCAAATTGTCTGCAGAGTGTGCAAGGTCAATGATATGTTGATGTTGTATAGTTTGTGTGCCTTGTTGAGAATTGATTATTAAACTACCTGTGGAAAAAATTAGCGTGAAGAACAGATATTTCAAAGTTGTAATATTTACACAGGCTTTTATCTTCCGTTCATTCTCAATCAAGATCAAATCTTCTTGTCAGTTTCAGTCATCATTAATTCTGTTAGAAGTGTACTACGTCAGTGTGATCGGGTTTATGTTGATTTGGACATTATGCAACCGCTGTTGCTGCTACCGGATACAATAGTTCTGGATTATGTATCTTTAGTGAAGGGCAAACCTTGAGAAGTGATAGGCCAAATTGAGAAGTGATATAGAATGTAGAATGGAATAATTTATATTAGAAAACCTTTATTATTTTACCGTTTACTCAGACAAGCAACATTCCTTTTGCCAGTTATTAGCTGGAGTTATTAGTGGAACTTACTATAGACCTGACTCTTGGTGATGCATTGTGGCACTGTTAGGTAGCATGCTAGATAAAGCATGATTTTACCAAATCGATTTCTTGCTTTCTGTTTTTGTGTCTTCCATACAAGTATGGTTTCTTATTCTTTTCAATGCCAATATGAGCAACAATGCCACAACTGGACTTGGTTCTAGTGATTGTTAGAAAACATCAAGAAGAAATGTCACTGTTGGTGAGTTTAGGTTTATGTTAAGCTGCACATTCCATAAAATGATTTGGTCCATTACTTCCTAAGAGCATTGGAGTTCCTGGTTTTTACTGTTTATCCACAAGATGAAGTTCTTGGACTGTGCTATATTTGGTGATTTTTGACATCTGACGCTCTTTTTGGATTGGATGTGGGAACAAAATGACTTTTTAGATCTATAGCATCAAATTTATTGCTTTTGTCAGGTTGATCTAAGTCATTGTGGATACTTTTAATGGATTTGAAATTGATTATAAATTTGATGTCAGGCATCATATGCATATGCTATCATTCTTAACCAATTTCACTAAGAAATTACAAGTTGTCTTGAAATCCTTTCTTCCAAATAATTTACGGGACATATGAATTGAAAGATCAACAGAATCCGTTGCCTTTGAAATGCTTGTCTTTCCTTATTACATAAGTTACATTCAAAAATGCTTTTTTTATTTTTATTTTTATTTGCCACGCTGAGGAATGCCAATGGTAATGCTTATGTAAGATAGTGATGCAAGAGTACTCATATGGCTCTTTTTTAAAACCATAAGGTCTACAGTGGAACCCTGGAATGAGTCTATGAAAGAATTTTCCTAATTCATTGGGTGGCTGTATACAATACTTCATGTTCTTTATTCAGTTATTTTGCTTACTGTTTTCAGGAGACGAACAGATTGGAATACTTGATTCCCAAAAAGACATCCTTAAGACATCGATTACCAATGGGGGATCAAGGTTTCATTGACTTTGTAGGCTCATCTACTTGAAATAAACCCAAAGAAGCGCCCATCAGCATCAGAGGCTCTAAAACACCCATGGCTGTCATACCCTTATGAACCAATATCAGCTTGAGCGATTTGGAATTCCTCCGTCAGCTCATTCTGCTGAAGTTGTTCTTGTTCTTGAATTCATGTGCTCTGTTGACAGGGTGACTCAAAGGCAAATTACAGATAAGCTTTTGATCAATTGATCTTTAATGGGTTCTGCTCTACATGCTTGCACAGTCGAAAGGTGTGAACAGGCAGTATCCGGTTTCCCTTCCCCAATATTGAGCTGTATTTTGTGTATCCCAACCAAGATGTAAAGATTGTATGGGCCATTTGTAACTCTAGGTTTCAGTTTTGTTTTTTTAACCTCGCTTGGCGGAAGGGAACTCTTCAATCTTGTTGTAAATGATGTGTGATAATTTTTTAGGCTATTTAGTAAAAGCTTGCAATAGCTGGCTGGCTCTGGCTTATCCAATTTTGTTTGGCTTATAACTTGTTGGCTGGTCTCTATTTAGTATGAAGCAGCCTTAGGCAAAACTGTTTCTTGATTTTGACTGCTTGAAGTATCTTTTAATCATTTTTAGCTAATTGAGTTATAAATTACAATGGATTCTCAATCCCACTAGGCCCTAACCCTCCCTTTCATTCACGACTTATAACTTTCGACGGATTCTGAATACCACTAGGCCCCAACCCTCCCCTTTAATGCCCTTGCCCTGTATATGTCTCTTTCTTTTGGTCACTTCTTCCGAAGTATAGAGAACATATATGGTTCTACGGTGGGTGGCTTATATGGAGGGGAATTGGGGGTGATTATTCGTGCTTCCATCATGCAAGGAAAATCTTCTTTTTTTTTTTCCAGTAAAAGGTAGTGCTTCATGTTTTTTTTTCCCATGATATAGATATGACACTAGTAGAGCATTTAGCCTGAAGTTAAAACAGTTTCAACATTGTGAAAGTTTTTGCGACAGAGTTGGCTCAGAATGATGATGCCATTCGAATATTGTGCGAGGCATTTCTCAAAACACGGGTAAGATTTTAACCTTAGAATCATGCCCCATAACATATGCATCATGAGGTTAATTTTTTGAACTAGTAGCCTCAAGATCTTCCAAAATATTGCCCCCTCATGAGCATCATGAAGTTAATTTCATGACCTAGGTAGCCTCAAGTTGGGTGCCTGTAAAAGCTAAATTAACTTTTTCTGTTATTATGAAACAATCAGACTTCATTAAACAATAGAGGCACAATACATCAGCCTATAAATCACGTGCTACCTGCACTGCTTTGTAGTGAGCAAGATTAGCTAGGTTTCTAGGAACCTTAACTATCTTTAGTAGTTGGAAAGGAGGATGTCATCAGTCAAAATCTCATACAAGGCAGTCGAGTCCAACATCAATTGGTGATTTAATCAATTCATAGATGGTGCAGGGAGTAATGGTTATGGTGGTTGGTCTTCGGCTACATTTGGATTGGTTTTCTTGAAAATATTATTGAAAGAATATTATTATAACATTTTTTGAAATATGACGTATATGACATAAAAAAGTGGTTAAATATATAAAAAAAAATATTGAAAAATGTGTTTGAATAAACAAAGTCATTTTTTTTCTTTTTTTTTTTTTTGTCGTCTTGATTATTTATTCTTTTTTACATTGTTGTTTTATAGTAGACAATATGGTCCTTTAGACATTTTAGTTTATTTTTTATGCTTGATAAGGGATTCGCTAGTTTTTTTGAATCTTGAGTATCTAATACTAATTGTAGTTCAACTAAAACCTAAGATGCAATTAAACCTTAAGCAATTTTTCAATGCAGAAAGGGAAGAACTTACTTGTAGTGATCTTTCTCTTTTGTCTTTCAAATTATAACTCTTGCCTTTTAACAGCCTTGGATATAGTAATTAGAAAACCAATTACCCATCTGTGAATATGCCAATTCAAAAAACTTAGGATTCTGCTAGATATTGCATTATAGCACAACAGTGCTCATTAATAATGCTCAGGTGACTAAAAGACAAGGAGCGAAATATATGTAACTTACATGCAGTATTATTGTCATAACGACATCATAAAATTTTCTTAATAAATATATATTCTATTCAGGTATAATCAACTAACTTTTGGTAATGTATGAACGATCCTAATTTGTAATGACACTAGACATTTAAAAAAAAAACATATTTATTCAAATATAATAAAAAAATTATGGTCAACTCACTTTATTAAGCCATCCAATGGGTATATCATCCTATGTAACCGTCCATGCATTAACTCTATCTGGTGTATACTTCATCTTGAGTGTGTTTTGATCATAATTCAATGTTTTCTATATCCACTAATACCATAAAAACAAGCACTACCGAATGGCTTCATTGACTACCTACCTATCAAGTAGCTTAATTGCAACAGAATTCACAAACCGTAGCTTGAAATTTCCGCTCAGATCTTCAATGAAAATTACTTAAAAACCAAAGAAAAGAAGAACGCAGAGTGGTAAGTGAGTATAAAGTTGAAAAATCCTATACAGACAATGGTTGTTAATAGATAATCGAACATAAAAAAAATCTATATTGGATCAAAATTGCGATCCATGTTAGAATGTACCCAATATAGGTGGATGTAATTGGCTTCATGGATTTGGACCATTTGGATGGTTATTTTTTGAGGTGTTGCAGTTTTAAAAATTCTTCTCGATAAAATGGTTATTTTTTGAAGTGTTGCAGTTTTAAAAATTCTTCTAGATAAATGTGTTTCTGCAATAAAAAAATTAGTTAAAAAACATATATAAAGTTTTTAAAAAACATGTTTCTAAATAACAGAACCAAATAAACGGATATTCTTCACTAAAGTGTTACCCAATGATAGGCTTTCCCCCCTTGTCTCCATGAGAATTGGTCCTCAAACATTTAACGAATAGTCGAGTGATTAGAAATTTACAACTCTACTTCAAAGGTCGGAGTTCAAATCTCATCAACGACAATTTCCTTTTCCATTATAATAGTGTAAGTTTGATAAAAAAAAATTTTATTTCTGATGATATATTAGTGTTTAGTCTTGTTTCATTTTCATTGATCTAATCCGACATACTAATATCTATCTTCTAAGCCCACCAAGGGGGGGGGGGGGGGGGGGGAGTCTATGAAATTCTCTAGCTTTGAAGTAAAGTTGATTGGGGTAGTTGTTTACTTTTCTCTCCTCTTCTACAATATAATAATGGACAGATAAAGCTATTACTGATTCCGACTTTAGTTGATTCTTCTTATAAGCTTCAATTTTCAATTTCAAGTATAAAGTGAAACCTGTCATCAACAACCAAAAATCATTGTCATGTCAGTTTTTCAATCTAAGTTATCGATTAAAGCAAATTACTTATTCGCTCTTATAATGAAAATGTGTGAGATTCAGCCCCCCTCGATAAAAATATAATAAAAATATAAACTGTTACATAGGCATTAAACACTCAATTAACATTTATATTGAGTGCTTAATTATGATTATACAAATCATGACGAACAAAATTATGCCAACATAATCAAAGGTCAAGAGTTGGTATTTATTATGAGAAGGGGCCGGTGTGGATTTGTTTGTTTTGCACTCCGTCTGTAGTCTGACTAGTGAGCTGTATTGTCGTTATATGCTAAGTGTTACATGCTCATGCGGAAATGGGACTTGCAAGTTTCATTTTTCACCGGTTCACAGTCTTGATTTAAAACAAAAAATTGACGAACGAGATTAAATTATGTTGGTTAAAAATGAAACTCCAAAACAACGTCGTTTCAAGTAAAAAATGGTTACATTATAAATCTATAAAATTATACTATAATGTTGGATAGTTACACCATGATATTAAACAATTACATTGCATTTAACTTGTAAAAATTGAAAAGAGGGCAAATTGCGAGGCCCCTAATCCTATGCACATGCACTACTACAGCTTTATTTTTCAAATGCATCCATCCGATTGACTAATATGTAGGCGTAAAATTTTAGAGGATAATAAAACTTGTGATGAAACAAGAAATTGGCTTCAAGTCGTGAATTAGATTCACTATCCTTGAGGCTAAATTCGTCCTCTATTTAGTGCAATTCCATAGACGAATTCCCTTTAGGATAAAATGAAGCATGTCTTAGTTACACTTTGCACTAGTGTTCAAGAACTCAAAAGAAGAAGTGTTTAGTGTATTTTTACAGAATATCTAGTATTGATAGGATGAATTTATGCAGTAAATCAAGCCTCAATTGAACTATTTATAAACTAAGGAAGTTACATGGAAATTACAACTATTCAAGTCATATCTTTTCACTACTAAAAGTAGTTATTTGTCTTGTGAGTATGCTTGTATGATTGTAACACTTCACACTTGAATGAACAGTCACAATTATATCTTTTCACCTTTTGAAATCTCCAACATAATATATATACATGGAAACGTACTTGCAAATCACAGCCAGCTTCAAGAATTATAAGAACCCTCTCTCTCCATTTCTAATCTGGCATTCTAATCCAAGTTGAAGAAGTACTAATATTTCTTTGATTTTACCATGAAATTCTTTACTTTTCAATTTATATATTTGCAGCCAGTTTTATTAATGACAGAGGTACATCGATCCAAATGCAATTTCATCCTTGAATGATCTGCAAAAATCCTTGTCATTGGATGTCGGCAACACGGAGTCTGGTGCTAACTGTGTGGAAGAAATCCTTTGCTTTTTAACTGCGATGGTTTTACGGTGTTTGATGCCAAAGGGAAACTTGGTCTTTCGGGTTGACAACAACTACATGGCCGGAGGTAGAGGAGAAATTTTTCCTATGGTTGATTCTGGCAAGCCTTTCCTAACCATTCGCGGCAAGGTAATTTTCTCTTTAATCCTTTTGGTTCCTTTAGTGTGTGTGTGTGTGTGTAATTTAAAGTGGTTCTTCTAGTCTATTATTTCCTCATTCCTACTAATCTTGTCAAGTTTTAATTTCTGCTGATAATCCTTATTGATTCGTTTAGTTTAAGTGAAAAAGAATAGTTACTTGGACAGTGGTAACATTCTGTCAATTTTCACCAAAAAAAAAAAAAATTGTGGCATAGAAACTTTGTGGTATTCAAAAGATTACATGTTAAATAAAACAAAAGAAAGTTTCAAATATTTTGCTACTATTTAGAATAAGACCAAAAGGTAGCTGTAACAGTGTTTGGAAAACGGAGTAGATCTATTATGTTATATGAAAGAATGTTTAGTGTTATTATAAGTTTTGTTTTGTTGTGGTGTCGAAAAAAAACATTAAAAAAGTTGTAAGTTTCCCGTAGAAAAGTAAAAACTTTACTATTTTTTTACCCAAAAAAATAAATAAAAAAACATTATTTGTGTTGGTTGTTATGGTGACTTTGTAATCGTTGTAAACTTGTAATCGTGGCATTGTCCAATATTCAAAACTAATGAATTTGCATAACGGATTGGTTGCAGAAATTGAGCCTTGCGGACAATTGGCTGGTGTTCGAGGGAGAGGAAACGATTAATCCCCCCGCACGTCAACTTCTTGAATTCTAAGTCCTTGGCTCGTGTCAGCTACAAACGAGGACGACTACCGTAGGTCAAGAAGAAGAGCCCATGGGAGGGGCGGTTTCCGGTGGGATGTGTTCCAACTCAGTGTGCATGAGCCTGGACAGAGATTTCAGTCGGCTACGGCACTTGTTATTATTCCTGACCAGGGTGTTTGGATCTTCTTCTTCCAGTTCCAAACGCTTTGACTACTCCCTCTTTTAATTGGTCAAAAATTATTATAGTAAGTCATTACGGCAAGCAAAGATGAGTAAGTGAACCACGTGCGTCAGATGGTATACCGCGCAGTATGTTAGAATCAATCACATATTATTAAATAATGTAATGTGTTGCCTACTATTATCACATGGAGATAAATGATTAATTATAATGTACTACGTGACAATGTACATGATGCATTTAACATTTTTCCTTAAGTAAGATGGCTCAACTCAAAAGAATTCATGAAATTGTATCGTGAAATTGTATCGTGAAATCTCTTGTTCGAGTCAAGCTATCTTACTGCGAACAACACTAGATTAGAGATACATTCTCTATGTATATATATATTTGCAACTATTGTTGCTAATGTTACTAGTCTCTAAATTCAGAGGAGAGTTCGGTACTTTCATTTTTATATAAAAGACTAAGCTCTGTGACGGGAATGTGTTTCTTCTTGCATAGAGTTTGGTATACATCTTGTGATTTATTATTTGCATGATTTAGGCAACTAAGTATGTAGTGTTTAGATTGTAAGTGTTATATTCAATCTAATCAATATCCACATCACATCAGGGATAAATCGCTCAACTGAAGAACAATTTATATGCCAACCGAGCCGTAGGCTCAGTGGTGAGGGGAGCAGTTGGTATTAGCTCCCCCTGCTGCAGGTTGGGGGTTCTAACCCCACCTGCAGCAGTTTGATGGCATTAAAATCCAAAGGAGCACCATAGTGCTCTTTGGTCCAACGGTGGTTTAGTCCCCGTTGGCCCCTCAGGTCCAGTTGGACCCTCCCGTAGAATAGATTAGATTAGGAGTAGAATAGTATGTTGAATCTTGACAAAAAAAAAAAAAAGAACAATTTATATAATAAGCCACTTGAACTTGAACTAGGATATAAAAACCTTTAAGGACAATTAACTCAATTGACTCAATCGCCAAATTACTAGCAAGTAACGCAATTCATGTAGGAACATAGAAATAATTGTTGTTAAGTTTAGGTTAATTATAGAGTTGGAAAATTATTGATAGATATCTCTAACCAACCTAGAATTTTTTTTTTTAATTCGATCGCAATCTTGTAATTTTCTAAGTCCAAAGGTTCTTTTCTTTTGTTTATTGGGTATAAAGTCATCTCACGATATGATGGGATTTGAAATTTTCAATTCCATAAAAGAGCATCACAAAATAGTTTTTCAGGTGAAAAGATATTTATTGATTATTCAAGTGTTCAATATTTAACGTGTTTAATTAGTTGTCAATTACTAATTATGTCACTAAGAAGGTAATAATTATTTCAGTCACTGAACAAATGCTCCAAAGAGTATTCAACTATTTTGATAATACTCTGTACAACTCTTATATAGACACGTATGGGGTGGATATTAGTCCTGTCACAATCATGGGGTTTAGTCCTTGGATTACCTTACGTTGATTAAGATATTTTCTCGGTGTCATAATTATGGTATACCAATAATGGTTCAAGCAAATTCAATCTACACATCTCTGGAAGAGTTGATAGCTGGATTCTATAGAAAATTTCGATACTATTACCATATAATCTCTCGTTTTCCACTGCGATAGACATGTATCCACGACACCTTTGCTTTGACACTCATAAATCATTTTTCTTAAACTAGATTTTGGTAGTTAATCTAGATTTAAACAACATTTTTAATGTCTAAACTGGTTAGAATGCTTAATATTTTAAGTACATGGACTACCTTGTTACAAGATACATAGGCGCAATTATAGGGGGAAAAAAGTTGTGTTAACTTTGAATTTTTGTAAAGAAAATTATCCAAAATTAAAACCATTAGATTGTAACACCTTTGAACAACCCTTATACCTCAAGAAATCTTTTATTGTTTATATTTTATAATTTGATTTGCTTTTTCTTGTATTCTGCACCAATAAGGGTTCGTTTTGTTCACGGACAGGATGAGACAGGATGACTCATCCCAGGATCTATAATCCTGGGATGAGTTATCCTCGGATTGACAATCCTTTCAATCCAGTGTTTGGTTGGTACTAGATTTGATGGGATTTCTTAGGCAATAGTCTCATCCTGTGTTTAGTCAGAAATTAAATTATTATTTTATTGACTAAAGTACCATATATTTATATAATTATTTTTACTTGGGAATCCAACACATATTCAAATAATATTATAAGAATTATAATATGGTAAAATATAAAAATAGAAATAAGATGAATTACTATTTTTATTTGATAATTCAAAAAATAATGTTCAAATGGTATTATATGAATCATCATATCAATAAAACAAACATAATAATTAAATACATTACTACATTGACCAAGAATTTGAAATAAGCAATGAAATTACAATTTGAAACTTTTGCATCTACTCTTTTTAAAATAAAAAATTAGAAATCAAAATTTTTCATAATACAAGTAAAAAATACTTATGCTATTTTTCATATTCTGTATCTAAGTTATATCAAAGTAATTTTTTAGTTATTCTCAAGAAAATATATGATAAATAAAGTATAAAAACAATGAATAATATACAAATTAAAATTAAATAGAAAGAAAGATCAAATACGATATTTAAGTTTTTTATTTATTTTAAACTTGAAAATGAAATGATTTAGTACTCCTCAATTCCTCTATAATATTCATAAATATTAGCCTTTAAGACATATATATATATATATATATATATATATGAATCGGTTTAGTTAATCGCAGTTTTCAAAAATTGATACCCCTAACTGAAACCGAAACCACTTTTGTAAATAAGGTTCGATTAACCTAGCCGCTTTCAAATTTTAGTTCGATTACTCTTATTTTTCAGGTTCGAAATAGAGTGATTATTGCTTTTTTTATTTTTTTAATTATTTTTGCCCACCCCAACTGTCATGTCATGGCATGAAGTTAATTATTAACGAGTAGATACTTGAAATACTTCAAAAAAAATAAATATTCATAGTTTTATATGTGAAAATAAAATCATGATGAATTCAAGCTGGAATTGAAAATAAATAAAAACCCACAAAAAAATCATTGAAAACATAAAATAATAATATGAACAAAATTAAAAACTGTGATACAATTTACAAAACAATTGTTGAACAAAAAATATTATATTGTATCTTTTATAGAAGAAAGTCCTAGAGAGGATTTAGGAAGATAGTATATTAATCTTGATTATTATAAGATATGTCTATAATTAAATTAGTCTAAATTATTGTTATCCCACACACACCATCATCCCAGGATAACTAATACCAATCCCCCCATGGGATTATTTTATCCCATGTTTATGGGATTAAGTTAGTTAAGTGGGATAAGTAATACCATGTAAAAAAGCCAACCAAACATGGGATTGGTCCAATCCCATGTTATCCCGTGAACCAAACGTACCCTAAGGGCATTAAGAACGAGGGGAAGTAATACATCAAGTTCTAAGTATCATCATCAATCTGATTACTTATGCATCCTAGTAAAAGTTGATGTGATGTGAAACAAGTAGCAAATGAATATTTGCAGAAATTAGAACTTGAAAAAAGGAAAAAGAAGGTTGGGGGAAAATAGTATAATTGTTCAGTTGGAGTTGAGAATTAAAAGACTTTATTCGATAGAGCGTGCCTACGCCTTATATCGATGTCTGTTGCCAGTTGATCAGAAGACTTCTTTCAATATAGCGTGCCCACACCTTATGTCAAGAAATCTTTTGCCAAAATACGAGATTTACGATTTTTTACAATTTTTCTTATTTTTCTGCTATTTTTCTTTCTTTTGTCTTAGGAAACTACTGTAGCCTATAAATAGGCATATCCTAGGGTTTCTTTAACATTCCTTTATCAACTTATTCATAATAAACTTGATTTTTACCAATTTCTCTCAAGTTTCTTGAGATTTCAATGGTTTTCGGAGTTAAATCGTGAATCTTTCTCTTTGTTCTTCGGGAATCGTTCGTGAAACAATTCTTTAAATCACGCTTTCGCATCAGTTGGTATCAGAGCAGGTTTCTCTTATTCTTAAATTATTCCAACGATCGGTAACAAATTCGCGTCAATTGGTATAAGAGCAGGTTTCTCCTATTCTTAAATTATTTCAATGGAAGGCAACAAATCCAGAGACAGAACTTTTGCCCCAAAGAACGACCTTCAAATTCAAAACGATCGCATTGATCGTATAGAGCAGGCGCAAAACAAACAACGAGTTCTGGTGGAGCGTATGCAGGTAAGTATAAATCAAATTATACAGCGTTTGGATCGGATGGGTATTGAGGGACAGAACAGACAAGGAGAGCGGGATGAGAGAGTGCCTCTTGAACATCCCTTGGTCATTAATGTGTAGCGAATAATCCCTCCTAGGGACCAAACTTATGAGGATGATTCGTTTGACAACGAAACATTAGTGGGATTTGGCCGTGAATGCCCTACTCAAAGGGGTTTTTAACGTCGAGATCCTGAGGAATTCAAGTTGAAGGTAGATGTGCCTTCTTTCAATGGCAACTTGGGTATAGAGGATTTCTTGAATTGGATTGCTGAGATTGAGAGGTTTTTTGAATACATGGAGGTCCCTGAAAACCGACAAGTCAAACTTATGACTTATAGGTTGAAGAGAAGAACATCGTCTTGGTGGGAGCAACTACAAAATCAAAGACGTCGTCAAAAAAAGCAGCCTGTGAGGGCATGGTTGAAAATGAAGCGACTTCTTATGATCAGATTTTTGCCTCCTGATTATGAGCAGTATTTATTCTCCCAATTTCAACATTGTATCCAGCGAGATCGTACTGCTCATGAATACCATGCAGAATTTCTGCGCTTGTTATCTCATAATAATGCGATAGAAACTGAGGGATAACTTGTTTCAAAGTTTTTTGATGGTTTGAGCTTGAATGTGCAAAATGAAATTGATATTCAACCGATTCTTATTTTGACAGATGCTCATAATTTAGCATTGAGGGTAGAGATGAATTTGGTGAAAAGAAATACCCGTAGTGATGGAGCACAAAGGAACTTTGACTCAAACAAATCTACTACTAAAGATAGTCAAAGAGATAATCAAGAAACTTAGGGTGCCAAATACCGTGAAGACAAGAGACCAGTGGAGAATGAACAAGTAGCTCTCAAGAAGGCCAATGCGAGGCCACCACAACTTGCTAATACAAAAGCCCCTAATTCTTATGTAAAATTTATGGGGGATAAGTGTAATAGATGTGGTAAAGTAAGGCACTATTCTAATAATTGTCCTGACCGTCGACAGGTAAATTTGGTAGAGCATGAGATAGATGATAATGATGAGGCTGAGAATTATATTTGCGAGGCTGAATCTGGAGAAGATGAAGGAGAGGAATTTGAGCCTACTATACTTGTGGTACGGAAGTTGCTGCTGTCACCCAAGAAAGAAGAAAAGACTCAACGATACAAACTCTTTCGAATCAGGTATCAAGTTTCTAATAAGTTTCTTAATTTAATTATTGATAGTGAAGAAATTAAAATTACCTGTTGAAAAATAACCTGAACCTTATACAATTAGTTGGATTAAAGAAACAGAGTCAGTTAGGGTGGTAGACCATTGTAGGGTACCTTTTACTATTGGCAAGTATTCTGATGAGGTTATGTGTGAATATAAATGCTTGTCATATGTTACTAGGACGACCTTGGCAGTGTGATGTAAATGCCATCTTTATGTATAGAGATAATGTCTACAAATTTAAGAAAGATGGTAAGAGGATCACTTTGGTTCCTATAGCACCAAATAATCGCTCAAAGGTTGTAAATAGACCTAGTAGTAGCGGAGATGTGTTTACTATTATTGAGTCTAGATCTAGATCAGAATTTATTACAAGTATTAAGGAGTCACTGAAGTTATTAACTGTAGTGGTGAAAGGATTTCATATGGTTGAGTCCAAGTCAGAGATTCCGGTGAAAGTTCGTGAGGTGCTAAATAAATTTGAGAACGTTATGCCTGATGAACTTCCAGTTGGGCTACCTTCCATGAGGAAAATTCAACATGCTATGATTTAGTTCCTAGAACAAGTTTGCCTAATTTGCCACATTATTGGATGAATCTCAAAGAAAGTGAGATCTTACAGTAGATGGTAGATGAATTGTTAGAAAAAGGGTCTATTCGCGTGAGCATGAGCTCGTGTGCTATTCATGCACTTTTTACTCCGAAGAAAGATAGTTCATGGCGGATGTGTGTTGATAGTCATGCTAGTAATAAAATCACTGTTCGTTATAGTTTTCCTATTCTTAGGTTGGAAGACATGTTGGATTACTTGTCTGAAACCTATGTCTACACCAAAATTGACCTACAAAGTGGATACCATCATATACGCATCAGGTTTAGAGATGAGTGGAAGATTGCATTCAAGACGAATGAGGGATTATATGAGTGGTTGGTGATGCCTTTTGGGCTATCCAATACACCTAATACTTTTATGCGACTAATGAACAAGGTCTTAAAATCATTTATTGGTAAATTTATTGTGGTGTATTTCGATGATATATTAATTTATAGTACTAACGAAGAGGAGCATGTTGACCATTTGCGCCAAATGTTTCATGTATTGCAAGATAATAAATTATATATCAACATGAAGAAGTGCAACTTTATGACAACAAACTTGGTATTTTTAGGCTTTGTTGTTAGTGCAAACGGTAATCATGTGGATGAAGAAAATGTGAAGGCTATTCGTGAGTGGCCTAGGCCCCATAACGTGTTAGATGTTTGTAATTTTCATGGCCTAGCGACCTTTTATAGGCGTTTTATCCGCAACTTCAGCTCAATTGTAACTCCGTTGATTGATTTTATGAAAAAAGGAAAGTTTCAATGAAGTATTGAACAAAAAAGGAACTTCAAAGATATCAAAGAGAAATTAACTACTGCACCATACTTAGTTTTTTCAAATTTTGACAAGTTATTCGTAATGGAATGTGATGCGTGTGGTGTGGGGATTGGAGCGGTGTCGTCTCAAAAGGAAAGATCAGTCGCTTTCTTCAGTGAGAAGCTAAGCGAAATCCGTCAGAAGTGATCTACCTATTAGCAGAATTTTATGCTGTTGTTCATACTTTAAAGCATTGGGAGCATTATTTGATCCCTAATCAGTTTGTGCTTTACACGGATCATCAAGTTTTAAAATATATCAACAGCCAAAAGCAAATTAACAGGATGCATGCTCGTTGGATAACATATTTACAGCAATTTTTCTTTATTTTGAAGCATAAAGTTGGATAACAAAATAAGGTGGCTGATGTATTGAGCAGAAGAGCAACTTTATCAGTGACTTTAAATCATGAAGTTGTGCGATTTGAGATTCTCAAGAATCTTTATGCTGAAAATGACAACTTCAAAGATGTGTGGTATGCATGTACGACCAAAGCAACACAAGATGATTTTCATATTTTTGATGGGTACCTCTTCAAAAGTAATTGTTTGTGCTTCCCTCGTGTTTCTTTGCGTAAAAATTTAATTCGTGACTTACATGCTGGAGGGTTAAGTGGACATTTGAGGATCAGCAAGACTATCTCTAGTCTTGATTCTCGCTATTATTGACCCTAATTGAAGCGAGATGTTCGGAGTTTTGTGCAAAGGTGTTATATTTGTCAAATTACAAAGGGTCAGTCTCAAAATACTAGTTTATACACTCCTTTGCCAGTTCCTGAGGATATATGGGAAGATTTGTCCATGAATTTCGTGCTTGGACTACCTCGTATTCAACGTGGAGTATACTCTATATTCGTAGTGGTGGACAGATTTTCTAAGATAGTACACTTCATTCCATGTAGAAAGACTTCAGATGCTTCACATATTGCCCGTTTATTCTTTCGTGAAGTTGTTCGCTTACATGGGGTGCCTAAGTCCATTACTTCGGATCGAGACACCAAGTTCTTGAGTCATTTTTGGTCAACTTTATGGAGGATGTTTGACACTTCTTTGAACTTTAGCAGCACAGCACATCCTCAAACGGATGGTCAAACAGAGGTTGTCAATCGTACGTTGGAAAATCTGGTACGTTGTATTTGTGGAGAGCATCCTAAACAATAGGATCATGCACTTCCTCAAGCAGAGTTTTCTTTCAATAATGCAGTTCACAGTTCTATTGGAAGGTCTCCATTCTCAATTGTTTATGTGCAATCTCCTAGACATGTTGTGGATTTGGTGAAACTTCTCAATGTTCCTGGATATAGTATTGCTACGGGGAACATGGCTAGAGATGCTCAAGCTATCCAGGCGGAAGTAAAAGCAAAGTTGAAGGCAACTAATACTAAGTTCAAAGTTGCAGCAGACAAGTATCGCCGTGTTATGGTATTTGAAGTTAGAGATGATGTGGTGATTTTTTTACCCAAAGAGAGGTTTCTTATGGGCAAATATCATAAGTTGCAACCAAGAAAGTATGGGCCTTACAAGATTCTTCAACGAATAAATCCTAATGCATATGTGGTGAATTTACCTAATTCTTTGGGAATTTCAAGAACTTTTAATGTCTCCGATCTTTCATTGTTTCATCCTCTTTTCGATGTTTCTTTGTATCCAGATTTTCAAGATAACTTGAGGGCGAGTTCTTCTCAAGTGGGAGGGACTGATGTGGAACAAATAGCAAATAAATATTTGCAAAAATTAGAACCTGAAAAGAGGAAGGAGAAGGTTGGGGAAAAGTAGTATAATTGTTCAGTTGGAGTTGAGAATCAGAAGACTTTCTTCGTTAGAAAGTGCCCATGCTTTATGTCGATTTCTGTTGCTAATGGTTCAGAAGACTTTATTCGATAGAGCTTGCCTACGCCTTATATCGATGTCTGTTGCCAGTTGACCAGAAGATTTCTTTCAATACAGCGCGCCCACGCCTTATGTCAAGAAATCTTCTGCCAAAATATGGGATTTACGATTTTCTGTAATTTTTCTTATTTTTCTACTATTTTTCTTTCTTTTGTCTTAGGAAATTTGTAATATCCCACATCGGTGGGAACAAAAGAAAAGGAATGGTATATGACATCCTACGTTTGAGTTACTAAATAACTTGGTTTAAGCATTTTGAGCCCGTGGTTTAAAGCTCAAAAGTTATTGGGCCAGCCCAGACGTGGGATGTTACAAATGGTATCAAAGCGAACCTCGTGTGGTCTCTGCACGGGGTGAGACTGGGCCTATGGTATTAGGCCAGACTACGCAAGGAAGTGGAAGGAACTAAGTGCTGTGCGGGGCTAAGTGCTACGTCGACTTAAGGGCGGGAGCCACCTCTAGAGCCCGGACGAGCCACCTCTAGAATCCGACACAACCGAGTGGACAGTTCGGATATGAATTGGGCTTTGCGATGACGCAAAGGCCTAAAGGATGGGTGAATGTAATATCCCACATCGGTGGGAACAAACGAAAAGGAATGGTATATGACATCCTACGTTTGGGCTACTAAATAATTTGGCTTAAGCATTTTGAATCCGTGGTTTAAAGCTCAAAAGTTATTGGGCCAGTCCAAACCTGGGATATTACAAAACTAATGTATCTTATAAATAGGCATATCCTAGGGTTTCTTTAACATTCTTTTATCAACTTATTCATAATAAACTTGATTTTTACCAATTTCTCTCAAGTTTCTTGAGATTTCAAGGTTATATCGAATCTTTTCGGAGTTAGATCGTGAATCTTTCTCTTTGTTTTTCAGAAATCGTTCGTGAAACAATTCCTTAAATCATGCTTTCGCGTCAAGATGGTAGAAAGAAAAATACAGAAAAAAGGGCAAGGGCTCCCCATTTTTCCATGCTCTTCTTGAATATTTAGTAAGGGTGACAAATTTCTGACATGACCCAAAAACATGACTAGAACTTAATCCAAAAATAGCGGGTTTGGATTTAAACTTGGCAGGTCGGGTCAAAATCAGGTCAGACCTGACTAACCCGTGGGTCGACCAACGAACTCGAGAAACAAAAAATTAACATTTTGTAACTTTGTTTTATCCAACTACATTCAAACACAAATTTTACATATTGGATGATTAATCAAGTAAATTGTAGGGGATATTAAGAATTCTACCTAGATTTATAAAAAGTAAATTGTAAAAAAAATCAAGTGTATATTAATGCGTGATTTTGATATTAGTGTGTGAAAAAAATGTATTTGATCCTTGTGTGTGTATGAAAAGTATGTATTAGTCTCTTTTTTTTCTTCTTCTCTTTCCTTTTTTCTTCTTCTTCTCCTTCCTCTTTTTTTTTTTTTTTTTTTTGCAAGTCGATGGGTCGACCCGCCCACCTGTGAGGGGTCATGTTTGGATTAGACAAGTTAGTTCTTATACCTGTGTCTCATTCTGACACACCAACCCAAAATCCGACTCGGTTGCCACCCTAATATTTAAAGCACGATTGTAGCAGTATATTGTATCAAGTCACAACTCAAAGTAAAGCATTTCATAATTACTATTTTTTTTTTTTGGGTGGTCACCCGTTTCTTCCAATTTTGCGTCGTAGTCATGTGCCGAAAGGCACACCAAATGTGTGATTAATTATGCTTCTTCTCACTAAGAAGTTGAAGACACCAAGAAGTATAATTCCTCGTATTAAGCCTTTTCAATCCTAAGGATCCATAAACTCAATAAACAGCCTTCATAGGCCAATTCTCAGATATAAAATAAGAGAGAAATCTAAATGATTTTCACGTGAAAATATTTGGATTTCATCCTCCATAAAATGCGAACTTTTGCTTGATGCTAAACAAAGTAAAATTATGCTCCAACATTGACTAGTAAACATGCATGCATGCATGGATTCTTACATGCATGATCAACTGTAATATCCTTGTTGCATTTTCATAGCACATAGAAGTAAATAATGGATATTCATGAAGGCAACAAAGTTAACATTTTCAACTTAACAACTTGTGGTTCTAACGTCAGTTTCCTTCTTTACTTTTTTTTTTTTCCCCACTTCTAAACTTGAAACATAATTAACTAGTACTAATATATCCATTTACAACTTGTGCATACAGATAATCTTCAGATATTCATATATATATTTTAGCTAGTTAGAACTTTAGCTGTAGGAAATGTAAGTGTTTCTCATCATCAGTGAACTTTTCGAATTTGAAGAGTAATGTTGTATCTCCTGAACTATTTGATCAAGAAAGTAAGGAAGAGTGATGATCTCCTACTGAAAAGAAATCAATGAATGGCACACTAGTCTTCGTCTTATCATGTTCCATTGTTGATTCTTGCTCTACTTCCTCATCTTCTTTTCTTGCAATATTGTCTATCACTTCACTTCTGTTAGAGTCAGCATTCACTTGGAGAAAATCATAAAATTCCACTGGTTGATTCCTATCTGCAAACATTTATATGAGCAAATGATAGTTAGATTAATAAAAAAAACATATGAAAAAACAAAGAAAATAAATCATAATCATAAAGCATTCCTAACTTTACTTGCCTTTATCTTTAACTGTATTCATATTATGAATATGATTTCGAGACAATAGCTTCTTTAGGTATGGGGAACAACTGCTAAATGTTAAAGGGTATTGATGATCAAGTCTCTGAGAATAAATATTGCTATCAAAGAATATTGGATTGAAGCTACAATTGTTCTGATCACTACTCATTTGCATGTCTTGTTTTGATGTCTCGGATTGCTGCTCATTTCTTGATGCTTGAGCAGCTCTTTTGGCATACATTTTTGATCGCTCTCTGCTTCTTCTAGCCATGATAACATGCCAGTGATTCTTCACTGCATTATCAGTCCGACCAGGGAAAAGTCTAGCTATTATAGCCCATCGATTTCCATGAATCCTGTGAGATGCAAGAAGGCGTTCTTCTTCCTCTTCGGTGAAAGGGCTTCGGTTAATTCTTGGATCCAACTGATTATACCATCTCAACCTACAACTCTTCCCTGATAAAAGAATATAATACACTTCATTAGTTGATGATGAGGTTAATTATTGAATTGTGTAATAAATCTATATGTATACAATTTATTAACAACCCATTCCAACCACACAAATTCTAGTTGATACTTTTTTTTTCTTTTTTCTTTTTTTTTGCCTGGCCTTTGCTAATTCTATATTTAAGAAATAGAGATATCTCCAGGCCAAATTTTTTGCATGGGAGTTGGGATGCAGGAGATTGAACCTTCACCAGATCAAAGGTGGACAATAACCTTCATTCAAGGTTTATTATTTTTTACGGTCACAAAATCGTATAAATGTTCAAAGTTCAGTATGCATTTTGAAATTATTCATAGAAGCTTACCTTTTTCAGTTCACTGAAAAATATGTATGACACTTTCTCCATCAATGTAGAAAACCCTAATCACTGTTCATGAAATGAAGCTTAGCCATATTTAATTTTTTTTATAATGTCTCTTTTACCAATCCTTTTCTTAACTTCCCTAATTTTATTTATTTCCAATTTTAGGGAGGTCGAGGGTGTTCAAGAGTTAAAAGATTAAACAAGTGAATTAATAGGAGAAAAAGAAGACTTGCAGCAAAAAGATAATATTTTGTCACCTGATCTTCCTTGTAGCTTTTCAGCTATGGCGTTCCAATTATGAGGTCCATACTTTCCCACCAACTCTCGTAGCTTCTCATCCTCAGCGGGCCTCCAATGGCCTCTACTGCACATCTGGCTATCTGATAATCTCCAATATATATAAGTCACCAATAATTGATCAAAGCACAGCAAGATCACCTAGCCAGTTTTCAAGATCTCCAGGTCCAAAACCTCTTTCTATCTGCCTTCCTTGCTCTTTTTGCTCTTTTTCTTGATAAACTAATGAAGTTAACAACACCCCACCTCACTCCACATCAGCTTACCTCATCTGAAGAACCAAAACTAACAATCAACAACAACAAAACACACAGCAAAGAAACATACAACGGGAGAGAGAGACACACAAAAGACCAATTTGTGATGATAATATGAAAAGACGGGCTAAATCATGAAGGATATTGGTGAACAAATATATTAGAAATCTGTCCTAGCAAAGAAATAATTAATTAGAAGAGAGAATGATGGGAAATATGAGGAAAAAAGAGCAGATCTCAACAGAATATAAAGAGAAGATGAGATGTGTTTTCCGTTAGGGAGTTGGAAGGTTTGGACAGACCTTCACCAGCGATTGATGCAACGTCTAGGCTAACTAATTCACATGTAAACTAAACTATATATATTATGCTTCTCTCTCCAGTATGGTCTTGGCTGTATAGTAGACAATGGAGAGAAAGAGATGGAAGAAGGTTGCTTTGTGGTGTGAATTTGGTTATGCTTTCAACGTCCTTGCAAAATTCTAACCTACAACGTCTACTTATAACCCACCTAGGAATTTTATTTGCTTTCTAATTCCACACACAACATTTGCAACAAATAAATAAAACCCAAAAAATAAATTAACAAAAGAAAAGAAATTGTAGGCAAGTTGTGTAAGAATTTTTATCCTTTCTTGTTATAACAACATATATGTCAATGTCAACTTAGTTAGATGATTGATTCAGAACCTGTTAAGCTACATTTTGTAAAAATTCCAACCTAAAAGAAGCTAACTGTAACCCTACTCTAACCTTAAACTCCAAATAGGGATTGGAGTTTGTTACATGGTACAAAACTATATTATTAATTGGCATACACATCTACAGTTGAAGAAAAATTTGGTATGCTATTTAGACCTTGTGTCTTGAAGGAAGTGAATTTTAGGTCCTCATCACCTTTCCAGACCTAACTAACAAAACTGGTTTACAATCTGAGAATTGCACGTGGAGACTAGATCAAGAAACCTCTTTTATGATTAAACTGTTAATTTGTATTATTGTGAGTCAAACATCAAACCTCTCATTTGTAAGTACTTGGGTTGATCTCTTAATTTGATCTTTATTAAAAATAATCATAAGTACTTAAGAGTTGATTAATGCATGTTGCAACATATATGTGGACAAATGTAGTTTTCATCATTTTACACTTTTGATCCAAATTGCATAATTATAGGATGTACGTTTTGTGGTTACGGAACTTAAAAATAGTTCAACAACGCAGGTAACTTGTTCATGATATACTTATTAACCACCTGCATTTTTGAGTAAATTACGAGTGATTTCATGGTGCATTTTTTTCCACCCAATAGGATCTGAAATCATCTAATTTGACACATTTTGTTGACACATTTAAAACTGCGCTAAAATGCAAATATTAATGTTTTTCTTTAAGAATTATTTATTAGAGTATAAGGCACCAATGATATCAAAACTTATCACTGAGTGTTACATTGGTACTCCAACTTTTAATTGTGTTAATTAGGTACCAAAACGATGTAATTTCTTTTAAATTGGTGTGACACTCGGTTTTCCGATGAAGTTCATGGCACGTGTCCTTTCTCGCCGCGAGGCATGTGTCATCTCCTGCTGCGAACTTTCACCAGAAAATTGAGTGTAATACCAATTCGACACAAATTATATAGTTTAGCTACCTAATTGACACAATTAAAAGCTAAGGTACCAGTGTGACACTTAGTGATAAGTTTGGGTATCATTAGTGTTTTTACTCTTATTTATTACTAACATCATAGATCACAACCTGTTTATCCATTATTTTATCTCTATATATATTATAAGTGTTGACAAAGTCGTAGTATTAAACCCTAAAAAAAAATGTTTTGTCCTTCATCGTTTGGACCATGAAGTTTCCAAAAGTAGAAAAAAGGATGTTTGATAAAAAGTAAATTCTAGAAGGAAGCAAGAAAAAATTGAAGCAAACCAAAAGCTAATGATGATATAAATATATAAATGTCAAGGCTTGAATCTCCGTGGTTAATATCCTAAATTAATGAATCGCCCTAGTAAAAAATTTAAAAAAAAAAGTGAAGCTTTAATATTTATCAATGATGTTGAGATTTACATTTAATAATGAACCAAAGAACATGGTTTGTTAGCAACACCAAAATAATTGGTGTCACTGTTTTATTTCCTCCATATGCCACATCAAATTGAAAGTTTTTAAATTCAACCCTTTGTTATCTTGATTGGGTCAGCAAAGAAACTGCCCACTGATTATTTGAAGAACTTTGATTTATTCCATGAGTTTTCGGTCTATTCTTCTATTTCCTGACTAGAACTGTGTCGCATGGAATTAAAAAAAGCAATCACCTGTATGTACATACGCATACAAATATCTCGTGTTGTAAATTTTTTTTTCTTCCCGTTTTTGTAATTTGACGGGGAGGCAAATGAAGAAACAAAAGGAGAGAATAGAACAAGAATGGTGACAGCGGAACCATCATTTCATTTCAATGAATAAAGAACTTTTAACTATTGAAATTATATCTTGATTTTTGTTTAATCTTTCTTCTCTGTTACAAATTAAAACAAGAAACTGATCAGCTGCAATCTAACATCCAAATGATACATTATCTAAGAGAGAACTTTTTAGGAATTTTAAACATAAACAATGGACGATAGTCTTCTCTGTTGACTGTTGGCCTACCATTCCCCCCTCCCTTCATATAAATTATTTGCTTGTCGAAAAAGGGATAGTCAAAGCCCTGGTTTATCTTTCATCCACCATTTGTACAAACGAAAGAATTGCACCTCATAATATTGGTAACTGTCACTACTAACCTTGGCCTTTTTCTCCAACTAACAAACCTCTCTCTCTCTCTCTGAGCAGTAATTTTGGTCTGACTACTGAACTTAACAATTTAATTGCATGCATCACCGTGGACAATTACAGCCCAAAAAAGATCTTAACAGCCATGCGGTAATATGATATGATTATCTTATATGATTATTGCATGCATGCCCGGATTTTTCTGTTTGGTATTAAAAGATTCATCATTATAATGATCGCTTAATCCTCAAGTATAGGGAGAAGCCATGATCAGACGGTTCTTGACATAGTTCACTAGGATCATTTCATGTCAGCAATATGCTACTTTGGAATGACTGTTCAACAGCTTTACCTAATCCTCTTCTGATGATCAGCTAAATTTTTTCTGTACCTACCACAAATTTTAACTGTTTGATTGCTTCTAATGAGTTAGACTTGAAAAGAAAACCAAAATGATATTTACCAGTGTTCTTAAGCATTGATTTTACAAATGAATCACAGAAGGATTTAGGAATTTCTTCTTGCGTAGGAAGTTCATATCACATGCATCACCAATTATTGCAACTTATATGCTCCTTTTGCCATTCTAAATTTTGAAGCTGATGGCTTTCTAATTCTTCGTGGAAATCAAGATGAATTTGCTAAGGTTAATAAAAAAAATTAATTATTTGTCGTTATTCAGTTTCCTTAATTATCTACCTGATGATGATAAAAAAAAATTGATTAAATCATTGGGCATAGCACTAGGATTATGACTCAATTTAAGGCAAAACCCTGCTATGGATACCAGGATATGTAAAAGTCAGACACTTAAGATTAATGCCTTCAGTAATGTCAGCTAGGTACAATAAGTTTTTTTTTTTTTCCTAATACAATCATTTGATTATATGGCACATTTTTGTTTAGCTTATTAGAGCTGTTTGTTTAATGCATCTGATTTGACTCTTTTTTGCCTAAATTTTGTTTTAAGGTTTCTGAGTCAAGAAGTTTTCTTAGCTTCTCAACTGCAAAACTGCTGAAAGCTAACATCCTACCCATCTGAGGTTACAGACTTCTGTTTTCCTTTAATCAATTTAAGTATACACCTAGTCTTAGTGTGTATACCTACCTGACCTAATAGCTTGTATTCTTATTTCTTAGAACCTCATTAATTTTGGTTAGAAGATCATCAATTGCAATTCTATGAATTCTAATTTCATGTTCTCTACCAATTCATTAATTTCTTGCACGATGTAATAATATTAAAAAATGTTCTGCCTCAAAGAATTATTGGCTGATGAAACAACTACGTTAGCATAGAAATACATGCTCCTTGGAGTGTAACTTACTTTAAGGACTGTGGACATTAGGTAGAAGATAGAGATGTTAGTGTCATTCTTGGCATGATACATTCGTTTAGATTTCATATTTATACCTCGCTTGATGGCATCTAACACCTTGGTATTATTTATAAGATAATTGATGCCTTTTCCTATTTTCTTTACGGAGAAAGTGACGTCTTTTTGTTGGGCATAAGAATTAGGAGAAGAAGTCGCAAATAGCAAGCTTTTGACCATTCTGGTAGGGAAGGATATGCTTGGGAAAAGCTTCCTTGTCAAACTTGAAAAATAAAGAGAAAACCATCACTTATCTGACCAATAAAATCAAAGTTTTCAAGCACTAAGAAAAGATGTAATCGTACATTCAAACTAATACTATTCCCGGTATCAAAAGTTGAATTAAGCAAATCTTTAGACTAATTGCACATGTAGTAGTTACTAATGCTATCAGTAGTACTGAGAACAAAGGGACTAGAGTCCATTACTTTCGGCTCAAGTGTAGATTGATCTTGGATTAACAATCTGACAAGTCCAAAATGACTGTTACATTATGTCGCTTCAGAATTTGATTGATTGAGCATAATTTCCTCACAAGAATCACACCAAGTTAAATGAAAATAGGAAACTACGGATTCTTTAACACTACTCAAGAATATCGATTGAGACAATCACTAAGGAAAGTCCACTAACAGAAACAAACTTCTACTTTTCAATCTTAAAATTCCGTGCTAGGGTTTGAAGTGCTCGATTACTTGCCACACAATTCGTCCCATATATCCTGAGAGCTCATTATGATACTTCTTGGTACAGTTGAAGGAATATGTTAATGTACATTTTTACAAGTTTTGAAGTTCATTGTGCAGTTGAAGATTATTTGTATGTGAGATCTTTCTAATGAAAAGGAAAATTTTACAATGCGTATCATAGTTTATATTGAAAGACATCTAATTTACTAAATTAATCAGCTTCTTTGTTATTAGATTAACAGAATCAGATTACCAGTATTCCTGCACTTGCCCCCAATGTAGAGTAAGTTTCGACATACCTCCAGATGTAGAATCTGAGTTTAATCAACTTTCGCGTCATGGTTTAAACTGGTCCATATTATTCACGGTTAATATCATGTTAGATCACTGGAGTGAAGAAAATTTTAGAAAGAAAAAATGGGATTTAATCTATCAATAACAAACTTCAGTTGGGTGGTAAATATACGTTAGTAGTAAGCCAAACGTTGTAGTAAACTACCTAAAGAATTGTAAATGCAAACAGATCCTTTTTAGGGGAGGATTTAGTTGGCATGTGAAGCAAAAAGGAAGTCAGACAACCAGAGAGATAACTAAAATGAGATGCTCCATTTGAGGAGTTTGAAAGGCTGAAACATCCATGAAAATATGTCGTTTTTTTTTTCCCCCTCGTGGGATCCACGATTAAATTCTATATAGGTTACATTACACCTCTCGACACAACCATTGTGCTTTGCGTATGAATGCTCTTAATTATTATCGTAGGCTAGTTAAACAGCCCAAGATGCATCAGCTTTCATTCCATTAACAAAGTTTATCGCATATAGTTCACGCTCTCCTATAGAAAATTTATCCCATCACTACACAAATGCGGAATTTTCAAATCAAGTTGAACCAGAAACCACAAACTTAGAATCATATAGTCAATGATTTGACTGAAATTAGTAAAATCAAATTTGATGAGTCAGCTATAGTAGAAAAGTTTACATGACAAAATTGCTGTGGATTACAAAATACAAGAAACGACATCTGATTAAAGCTGATGCTTGCCAAATAAAAAATTAGACAAGGTGATATTTCACCATGGGGTGGTATTTGCTAAAGGAATAAAAAGAATAGTACTTGAGACGATTACAAATCTGACAATTCAACTTCATAAATAGGCGACGGATGCATTATCATAAAAGAAAGAACCTGGATTAAAGCATGTAATTCCTGCGTACTTGAAAGCCTTTTGCTCACTTCTGTCTCCCAAGACTCTCTGTTAAGACAACAAAGCCAACATCATAACCTTCGAGTTTACACCTATATAAAAGATACTAGCAGAAAATTATTTTTCACCATCTTCAATTTTTTTTTTTTTTTTCAAAAACATCACAAAGGAAACTTGGAGTAGAGTAAATGGTGATAGCATTAATTCCAAATCCTAACAGTAAATCAACTACCAGTATCTGACTGATGTTTAATTTCCCTTTGTTTCCAGAAATAAGCAAACCAGTCCAACATAGGAATTGGATTCAATTTGGAGGAAGAAATTACTTGAGTGCAAGCCTCTAAGAAAGGCAAGACTGTTAAACCATTCACAAAATTATGCAATGCTAATTATAGGACAAGCCTAGCTTCACAACTCTTTTAGTCATATCAAAAGGTCGAAGTTTTAGTTAATAAAATGGCAAGGTAGCAAGTCCCCACCATTGCCAAGTCTGAGAAGGGCAGTGAACACAAAAGAGAAGAAATTTGGAAGACAAAGAAACTATGGGTTCTTGTTCCGACATTTCCTTTGTGCTTGTACAAGTAGGAGAGGGGGATATCAGTCTGCATTTACTATGTACTAGTAATCTTGAAATCTTGATAAAAAGCTAAGCCTTCGCAAATTTGATCCTACAATGAACTTTTCATCTGCACTAAATAGAGTCATATGCAGGTTTCAACTGATGAGAATTCATTTCATTACCATCCAAAAAAGATTTAATTCAAATTTCACCCACAAGATGACCAAAATTCTTGAAACTTGGATAGTATAGTTGAGCTTGTACCAGTTCAAACGCTGTGATGTGACACATTGGTTTGGCAAGCAAATGGAGAAAATATATTTAAAATTCATGTTCAAAGGATCAGCATACCGTATACGGGGTCAGATAGATGTAGACCGTGATAGTTCCAGATAATTGGTTGTAAGCTGAAAGGGGCCAAAGATCAATTTGATGAGTGATTGTAGCTACAAGCACCAAAATGAAATAAAACATTCTGAGCTCTGAAGGACAATTTAGCAGCCTGGATTATGTTAAGGATACTGTTATTTGCACTGTCGACTGAATCAAAACATTTCACATGCAAGATACATGATTGAATTATAATTATGAAGTGAATTCTCAATAACGTATCAATAAATTATATGTAACAGTCAACTCACATTGCTCAAAGGGAACACTGGTTTCTTCTGTTCAAGGCTGCATGAAGCAAGATCTACGCATTCTATAGAGCAAATCCTGAAGGAAAAATACAGTTTCTTGAGTATAGAACTTGATTCTTGATTGAAAAATAAGACAACAGAAATGCATCAGTGTAACTGATGGTTTCAGAGATCCGCCGTCACTTCAAACCAAATTAGTCACCACAAGAACAAATCATCATGAACGCATAGCAGAGACCATCAAGGCCCACATAATATTAAATCAAGTGCAAATACACTGAGGAATCTATCAAGAGCACCTATTCTCCAAATTTACCTGCAACATGCATTTGGAACATGCTTGTACAGTTCTTCGGTTATGTACTTTGGCAAAGGACATTGAGGTAAACATCTGAGGGACCAGAAAGAAACAGTATATGAATATGAAAAGTTAGAAAGAAAGGCTACTCAAACCACCTACATCATCTGGACCAGGAAGAAAAAGAAATTTACTATCTTCTACTAGTCTTTTGTGGGTGACAATCGTTTGCCCTACCTTTCCAAACTGCAATCTGCAAACATGATTTTTTATTGATTCTCAGGTTTATTCCACAAACCAAAATAACTAAGAACAATACAACTGAAGAAATTCTTAGCTGATCCTAACCTGAGGTTTGAGAAATTGAAAGAAAAGTTATATGGACGGAAGCAGAAATTTCCCATGGAAACAAAAAGAGAAGGAACCACATCCACATTCTCATAACCATCAAGGACTGTCTCCAAATTTCCCATGGTCTTCTCTAAGGTAAGAGAATAGTGGAATTAAGCAGTGATTTTTTTAGACCCGCAATTAAACAGAGTAATTGTGTATACCTCTTCTTTGTCCACATTCATGTTGCCTAAAGAACAAAAATATTGCTTTGTAACATGTTCTTTTCTTCTCTTATTTAACTTCTTGAGTACCCCATACATCAACTTTTTTGCTCTTTAGAATAAATAAGTAGAACGATTGAATTCAGTTATTCCTCAACTGGTAAGAAATATAAAGAAACTTACCCAAAAAGAAATATAAAGAACAAATCAACCACTTGTTTTAATTTACATAAAGGTAAAACCAAATAGATCGTTTTTAAAGACAATATATAAACTAGTCTGATCAGAGGCAGACATAACTTAATGGATTCCTCATCCTCTATGCAGCTAAAAAAAAATAAAAAGAAAAATGAATTGAATAATAAAAAAATTCATCTTCTGGAAATGTCATTAACAACATCTCAACAAAAAATCATGAAACATAAAAATGGATATTAAACTTCAACAATTACATAATCCAGGCTAAAAATTGCTCTTGAACGGGCAACTTTTCTAGCAACAAAGCAAAAATGCAAACTTTCGCACTGTCTCCCCCATGATTTTCTTAACTTCGACATTCATATACTCAATATCATCTCCAAAATTTCCCACAAATGCCCATAAATATCAAAATGCTCACAAATGAAAATTTAGCACACTGAAACTAACCAAAAAATTCAAAACTTTTCCAAAAAGAAAAAGCGAAAAAACAAAATCATGCCTTAACCGTGGAAAACTTTGTTAAGAGGATCATAACGACACTTGGGAATATCAAAAGCACTAATAATTCGAAGAGCAAAGATTCCATTTCCAAAAAGCACCACAATTAGGGTTTTCCTCAACCGCCCGCTTCAGCTTCTAGCAAAATGCTCACCACTTTATTCACCACCTCATTATCCAAAATCGACGATTTCACTGCCAAATTAACCCAAAAAAATCATTAACTCCTCAAAAAAAAAATCATCAAAATTTTAAAAAAAACTCTCTGAACATACTTACAGGAGAGGTGGTGGAGCTCGTGGAGGAGGAGGACAACGGCGTCGTCTAAGGAGTCGGGACAGCGGCTGACGAAGGAGAGAATTTCAGCTAGGGTTTTTACTCTAATAAGTAGCCTCTCGTTTTGTATTTTCTCTGTTCTTTATTTCTCAATAAACTGCTCATATTTATTCTTTCTTTTTTTTTTTAAGGATTTTTCCCTGCTCTGGAACGCTGGATGGTGGCTTTATTTGTGTGTGTGTGTGTGTGTGTGTGTGTGTGCGTGTGTGTGTGTGTGTGTGAGAGAGAGAGAGAGAGAGAGAGAGAGAGAGAGAGAGAGAGAGAGAGAGAGAGTGAGTAAGGAGATTGGCGAGGAAAAGCAAAAATGGCGGGAAACCAAGGGATTGCTCTTCCTATTCTTACGGAGGAGTATTTTACAGTATAAATGCTCATATTTTTAATTTGTCTCGTTCATTCTCCTACTTACTTTTATCTGTTGTTTTGTTATTATTATTGTTGTTGACATCTTCTTGCGGTTGTTTTTTTTTTATTTTAATCTATTTATTTATTTATATTTCAGAGGGGATTGGATAAAAATAAGTGTTAATTGCAATTTACTCTCTAAATTATTACTCACTTGTACGTACTATCCAAAATTTCTATTGTGGCATTTCACAATATTTGAATAAATCGGTTGCAAAATTGAAGAAACCAATTCACTCCGGGTACTACGCTATAGATTTCATTGCAATTTTAGAACTAAATACCTTTCCATTGGAAAAAAAACCCCAAAAAAAAAATTTATATCGCTTGTATCTTTCTTTTAACAGCTTTCTCTTCGGATTTTTTTTTTTTTTTTTTTTTTACCATGGGATTTCTGATTTCACGATTTCTCAATTTCTACAAAATTTCACTTAATAACAAGCTCTTTTTTTTTTTCGGAAAAGAAAGGTATTTTTATCTATAAGAATTTTTCTGACCAAGAAATTTCCTCTTAACGATTTCTCAATTTCTATAAAATTTCTCCTAACAACAAACATTCTTTTGGAATAGAAAGGTATTTTATCTATAAGGAATTTTTAACATGCATGTATAACCATTCTTTAAAAAAAAAAAAAAAAGGACCTAAAGTGTTCGTTGAATGTGAATTCAGATGGGCACTTCACTACACCAAACAATTGAAGTTTAATGCGTCAGTTGCATAACAAATGAGAAATAATTTTCTTCATCCATGCAGCAACCAAGAACATAAAGGGGATTTGGTATCTTGGACATCTATAAAGTAGGAACTTTAATTTCTTTTTATTCATCAGACTGTTCGAATGTTCAAGTCTATTTGGACGAGTTCAATTACTTACAGATTTTGTTTCATTTCTTCCAAGTCTTACTCTGCTTTCGTTCAATCCAGAAAAAGGTTCATTTAATCCTTATTCAGTTTCTTTGTGCATTTGCCTTCCTAATGGAAGCCAGTGTTTTGCCCAGATGATGGCTCAATTTTTAGTTTCCGTGTGAACGATCCTTCTAACTGGAAGAGCCTGTTGTTTTCACCAAGACGTTCGTCCAATGATTTCTCGGTTCTTCTATGGATGAATCTCTTGATCGTACTGAATCTTTTGTGCCAATTATGGGATCATTTGTCAGTTACTTTTGTTCACTCAATATGTAGTATGAATTCAACTCGTGAAGAGCTCCTAGTTCAAACACCAATATGAATTCAACTCGTGAAGAGCTGCTAGTTCAAACACCAGTTTTCAATCCTCTCAAATTTGATAATCCTTCCATTTTTTCAACAGCCAATTATATTTAACAGCAATACAAAAGATTTACCAGTTAAAACAAGCACATACATCGCCAATCTGTATACAAGAAAGTTGAAGCTTCAATGCAGCCATGCTTATTATGTCCAAGCGGAGAGAGCTGCACTCAAAACTACAGAGGCTGCATTATCACGAAAACAATAACAGAATGAACCGCACACAACAGGTGAAAATTTAAAAGACAAGAGCAGGGATGAACTAGCAGACTCCACTGGCTTTATTGGTTGATATTCTTCTCCAGTAGCTGACTATTTCTCTCTGAGTCTCCATAACGCTCTTTTTTAAGTGACCCTCTTGAGGTTGATCTCCTTCAGCTTCATTTGCAACAGCAGTAACATGAGCAGTTTTAGTTAATACTTGAGGTGGTAGAGCATCCAACTCCTTGAGAACCTTCTCAATGTCTGAAACAAGTCGCTCTGCAAGGCTGTGACTGAAGTCCTCTCGAATTACAACACGAAGCACAGCAATGTGTTCGGCATTTGGTGGCATGGTGTATGCTGGAATGATCCATCCAAACCTTCTCAGAGCTTCCGCTACTTGAAAAACTGTGTAACTGCTGCTGTCTTTCAAAGCGAAAGCCACTAATGGCACCCCAACATCTTTAGAAACTATATCAAACCGCCCTGTCTTCTCTATTCCTTCTTTGAGTACATTTGCACTATTCAAGCAGTTCTCCATGATGTTTTTATAACCCTAAGGATGTATTATGAGCGTGAGAGAGAGAGAGAGAGAGAGTGAAAGACCTTCATCCTTAAAGTGGACAACAGGGAAGGCATTTCAGATATGCCATCTATCAAATGAATTAACACACAAACTAAAGGGATCGTGTCAAAGACAAAACACAGTCATTTATTAGGAAATTATGCCTCGTACCACCAAAAGACCTTAGAAAATGATTTATTGCATACAAGAGCAAGCAATCAAATTGTAGAAGTTAAAAGCGAATCACTGGATGACAAATAAGCATTCAATTAAAAATAATTCAATTATTCTTAATAGAGGTATAATGGTATTCCAGTTTTTGTTATGGTCAACCCACAACAGCCTTCCATGTAGCAAAAACGAATTATAACCTTTTGCAGATAAGAGAAATTACCTCAAAGCCAAGTCTTATAAACTGATAGTACTGGGCAATTATTTGACTGGATCCTGCCAAAGTGAAAAGAAAGATGAACTACACAAATTCCAGTCTCTCTTGAAAGAGAATAAAATACTACTGAGGCAAGTAAAGAATCTTTTAAATATTTTGGACACAGATTATTATGCCCCTATATTTATTAATAGAAGACTAATGGATCATCATTAAAGAGTCACTTGGTTCAAATGTGACTGCATCAACAACAAATGTATATTTTGGACAAAGGTTTTCTGTTCTTCTGTAAGGAACAGAAAAAAGAGAAGAAAACATCTAATTACCTTTAGAGAAATTGAGAGTAAATGTAGGTTGATCAGATCCAAGGTAGTTGATATGAAAAACAAGTTCTTCTGGCAAGTCCTCCTTGCTTCGCCATACTACCCACCCGACACCTGCATACACGAGGCCATACTTATGACCACTGACATTGATACTTTTCACCAAGGGTAAACGGAAATCCCACTCAAGATCTGGGTAAAGGAATGGTGCAATAAACCCTCCACTGGCAGCATCAACATGGATTGGTGTGTCCCACCCCGTTTCCTTGTTCTTCTCTGTTAAGAGTTTATTAAGCAGCTTAACATCCTCAAATTCTCCAGTCAGGGTAGATCCCAAAATAGCTGCAACGCATATAGTGTTCTCATCTACCATCTCCACAGCTTCTACAGGATTCATTACATAGTACCCTTCCTTTAATTTCACCTCCTTCAGTTCAACCTCAAAGTACCTTGCGAATTTCTCCCAACAAACCTATGTAGCATATATTTTATCAGATGATCAAAATAGCATCGAAGCCATTAGTCATTTACATATAATTATTTTGTTTTCCACTTTCTTCTTTTGGAGCAGATCAAGCATCATACACATTGCATAAAATGTCGAATCACTAACATCAACAAAGATGAATTATTAGCCTGTGCCATCAGCTAGATTATGAAATTCGGTAAACTACAGCCACACACGGAAATGAAGTAATTTTAATGGCAGAAAGAAGAAAATGGGACTTAGGGTGACAGAGGCATGAATCTGCCAAGTATAAAGAGATCTATATTTACACGAGTTGCTTCTAGATGTACTGACGGAGTTCCAAAGAGCAAAGCCTATTGCTTGCTTCTGCTCATAACCCGGACGAATATTAGGATGATGGAATGCAACTCT
This sequence comes from Mitragyna speciosa, assembly GCA_024721245.1. Taxonomy (NCBI): domain Eukaryota; kingdom Viridiplantae; phylum Streptophyta; class Magnoliopsida; order Gentianales; family Rubiaceae; genus Mitragyna; species Mitragyna speciosa. The sequence continues at coordinate 5,965,681 of CM045566.1, read as the reverse complement.
ATGCAACAGCAAAAAAATATATATATTGATCTAAACATAATCGACCAAATTAACACTCTCACAAAGGTTTAAATATGCATAAAACATTTGAAAATTGCATTTTTTACAAGATCAGGCAATTGCAGCCAAAATCAAGCTGGCATTGAAAATTAAAGGCCTAGCAAGGGAGACAAGCTAATAATTGTATTTTCAGCACAAAACAAATAGTTGCACACAAACTCATTAGATACCTGCACATTAGCCCCAGTGACAATGTTAGGTTTATCATAAGGTTTTCCTTCTGCCTTTCTCTTAGCCTGCCACTTTCTTTTAAAAGCAAGACCTGCAAGCATTATTGCCTCTGATGATCCAACTGTGCCCACACCAATTGCGGTCTCATCATCGCCAACAGGAGCATTAAAAAGATGGGCTATCATATTAACGCACCGATTCTGCAAGATCAGCAACCAATTAATGCTCAGAAAGGGAAGTGTCTTATCATATTAAAAGAGGAACTCAAAAGCTAGCAAATAAGGCAACAAACTTTGCACATATGGATTGAATATGATAGCACCGATTAAACCTCCATGATCTTCTTTACCAAAACGGGCTTAATAGCACAAGATGTAAACTGTGCAATAATGGAAAATGCAAAATGAGCAGAGCAGTGATTGTTCTTTTGAGCACCATTTCAAGTTCTGCATTTGACAAAAAATCATATAAATGCTGAGCTTAAGCAAAACCCATTTATACTTGGTGAACTACAAGAATGAAGTAGATGCCACTTACATAACTTTCCTACACTGTTACTCTCTCCCATACAAAACATATATCCCCTTTTGATAGGGCATAATTTTGTAGGCTAATACTAACAATATAAGACCTCTAGGAAATTATAAGCTAATCGTTGAACTGTCAAATTCAGGTAATGGGAAAATGAGAGGCCGATTTGCTTTAGTTGCTTGAGACCTTTGAGTAAAGAGTGAAAATTTTCCGAAAACAAACGGAAGGGGCAAGAAAGGAAAGAGGGAACCAGCAGTAACGTTATTCCCCAACAGAGCCTCTATAATATCGGCGACCTGAGTGTACAGAGGGACATCCAAATTTGTATTTTCAGCAACATCTTCATACCCCCTCAGGGTAGTAAAAGAAACATTCAATCCGGGAAAGCCAGAGGATTTTAGATCAACGTGAAAATTGTATAAACAATTCAATCCTAAAATTTCGTGGGCTGAAGGAATTAATGTCGAAATACAACAGCATGACAGGAACAAGGAAAAAAGAAACATGATTGAGAAGTCTTCATGTTGTTCTTGTACAAAGATTTCGGGTAGATCTTGTCATGTTAATTAGCATATATATAAATCCATACAAGTTCCCTAGGCAGATAGACAGCATCCAAAGAGTTGATCTGTTGATGAACAACATAATTTCTAAAGACAGAGAGAGATGGATGATGATGAACCTGGAGTTCAGTGGTGACAGGGTACTCATCCATGTCAACATAATTCTTGTTGATGGATGACATGATGAGCTTATCACACTCAGGCTCCATCCAAGTGGTCACAAACGATGCAAGATTCAATCTTGGATTACCGTCCAACATCAACTCATCATTCACTATCTGATACGCTGCTTCTTTTGGCATAGAATTTTCAGGCATCTTAAACCTACATCCCACCAAGAACAAAAACAAAAGTAGTAAAAACTCCAATAACCACCTCCATAAAGCAAAAAGAATTGAGGATCCCATAATAATATGCTAAATTATTATTTCTTGTAGATGTAAGATGTTCAAGAAAATGGTACCTGGGAAGAGGTGCGCGGACATATCTGGAGGCAAAAGTGCAGTGCAAGTGCTCTTGGGCGTCTGCTATGGTTGTTGTGATCACCATTTCTTTTCTTGGTTTGGAATTCTTATTCTTTGATTTCTTCCTGATTCAGCTGTAGATTGAGAGGCAGAATGATATAAAGAGGTGGGTTCTGCACTTAATGGAGAGAGAGGTGAGTATTCACTGATCAAGAGGGCTGGAGAGTGACAGTTTATTCATTTTGTGCAAGTTTATAATCCACTACAGCCCACCGGTACACGCAAACAAATATTGTGCAAGTTTCTAGATTTGGTAACATTGTGTTATTTAATAAAATTTAAATTAAACATGTATACTTATTACGAAAAAATTTTTATAAGGGTAGTGAAAGTTTTTTAATAAATAAAGAGGGTAAAATTTTTTCATAATTTTTATAAAGGTATTACTAACATATATCTAAATCTAAAATTTTTTTGATCAGTATTAAAATAGAATGACAGTTTATTCATTTTTTTAAAGTAAAGAAATAAATTTTTCTAAAATTCTACTTCAGTCAATTTCAGAAAATCCATTTGATTTTTATTTTGACAGAAATTAATCATTTGAAAAAAGGTTTATCTTCATAAAATCACCACCTTTATAATTTTGTACCTAAACTTGTGAACTAAAATTAAGAAGAAATTGATTTTATAACTTCGTGAAAATGAATAAAAATGCCAATATATTTTTATTTTTTATTAAAAACTCTGATATTTAGAAATTTAAAAAAATTGATTTCATTTTGATTTTGGCTACAATTGGCTAATAAAAAAGGACCATTTTCAAAAAATTATCCCATTCGTAATTTTTGCTAGGACGCTTTAGATCAAAATTTAAAAGAAATTAATTTTACTACTTTGAGATGATGAATAAAAATGTCAATATACATTTTTTCTTTTTGATTAAAAGCTCTAATATTTATAAATTTTTACAAATTTAATTTTAGTTAGAATTAACAGTAAAAAAAAGTTCACTTTCAAAAAATATCCCCTTCATAATTTTGTACTCGAACACTTTGAATCAAAAATTTAGAAAAATTAAAATTTTACTACTTTCATAGAGAAATTATAATGCCCATTTTTTATTAAAAATACTAATATTTAGGTAAATAATCCAATTATGCTATTTAAAAGTAATATTATATTTTTATACATGAAATCCTATGCTTTTAGTAATAACGTCCTTTATGGTAATTATGTTAAAATTTTGCCCTCTTTATCTATTACTAAATTTCCACTACCCATATAAGAAAGTATCTACTACAAAACTATGTCGTGTTACTAAATAGTACAATATAGTTTTACATAATTTCACAGTAATATAACATAGTTTTATATTATACACTATTAAACACCATAAAAAATTAGACAGATGATTTAAACGAGTACAACATGTATGTATATTTATTAATATGTGTAACATGGGGTTACCTTACACATGTACAACCTAAATTTAATTAGAAATTCTTGGGAATCAAAAAAGAATACACATCATACTATTAATATGTGCAATATAATGTTATACATATTGAGTGTAATGAAAGATCCATCATCTTGTTATAACTGCCCACAATATGATGATATACGTGTGTTTTTAAATTCGGATCGGACCGGCCGGTCGAATCGGGAACCGGTCAAGTATTCGGTTCGAGTTAGACTAAAAAATCGATTTTTTAAAACTCGGTCAAAAATCGAGTTTGACCGGGCAAAACTAGAAACAGGAAATCGGGAAAACCGCCCAGCTAATTTTTTTTTTTTCAAATATAGCCACATTAATACTCCAGACTTCATCAGATATGGGCCCCTATACATATTTGTGGGCTTCCATATTCATTGTCTGAAGAAAATAGATTCCAGCAATTATTTGTCTTTGAATTTTGACAATGACATGGGCCCATTGACATACATCCAACAAATGAACATCAATGCTAAATCAGTACACGATTTTTATTTGCTTGGTCCAGTTATCGGTCAAAAGGCAACCAACTTTTTTGACCAATTACAAAATATTAGTGGTGCCTCACTTCTATTTCTTTATACTAATTATATTAAAAAGTGAATAATTTGAGTCCATTATATTTTTTGCTAATTTTTTCAATTCAATGCTTTTTTAACTGTTAATAGCAAGATATTAGAATAGTTATTGAGGGTATTTTGGCTATAATTTTTTTGGACTAACAACTAAAATTAAGAAAAAAATTAGTAAGTGTATATATGTGTTATATATATATATATATATATATATAATATTTATGACGTCATCCGATTTGATCCCGAATCGACCTCCGGTCGAACCCATTGACCCCTGACCCTGAGCTCAACCGGGTCGATACCCGGTCCGAGCATGAAAACACAGTGACATACACATAAAACCTCGTTGGCACGCTTATATAGGCAAATATAAAACAATTGTCTCCCAAAAGAACGCATAAGTACAAAATTTATATGGTTGATTCCGTTAATCTTAAACCAAACTGGCCCCAAAGTCCGTAATTGCGAAACGGGAATGACTCTGAATAGTTACACGTAACTCCCAAAGTCGGTTGCAACTGTCGGCACGACAGTGTTTAATAATGGAGCGAGGTCCCGAATCGTTGTCCAATCAATCACTCGATACAAACATACCAAAAGTAATACAAAAATCGCTCTGTATAATGAGCGACTTTACAGTCCATCCTTTCCAACAAAAAAAAAAAAAAAAGAGAGAAAATAGTGCGAATAGATTTAGATTAATCTTCTTTCTTTTGCCAAAAATCAACATGCATACCCCACATCATTCTGTGCGATCTCATTGGTCCACAGAGAAGAATTGTTCTCCCACAATATTACATTTTTCAGTGCTATTGCAAACTACGCAATCTTGTAAGCAGTGTCATTAAGATCACAGTTAATGTACTGGAATCAACAAAAACAAAACAACGAGTTTAAGTTTAAAATATTTCTCTAATGGTAGCACACTTGGAGTCATTTGCATCCCATTCCATCAATTTGTGGATTTGTTACTCATTAGTTCCTTAAATAATCACCTCTGGCCATCCTCTTTCTTTGGCAAGCATCATAGCCAGTTTGATGGCATTGGCCTCCTCCATTTTTGCAACCAATCGCCCTAGATGCAATCAAATAGGTGGCCTTACTAATATTTGTGTTTCTTGACTAAAGTATGAATAAAATAATTTTAGGATCTTGTCAAGGAAATATTTTCTTTTTTGTTGACACGTAAGAGAGATTTTTCAGAATGTTAAGAAATTCAGATTATTGTAGCAAACTATATTCAAATAAAAATAATAATTTTGTCACACAATAATTTATCCACAAAGTACACCATTTTCATAGGAACTCTTGAACTTGACCAACAGTTATGGTCCTCATGGCCACGTATGGAGTGGCATTGAATGGCTGTTGGAAGACTCACAGTGTATTCTGCCGCCAAGTAATCAACTTGCAAAGCGATCCTTCGGTTCTTTGTCATTTATTGGCAATCAAATCTTTGCAGCATCCTTTTATCTTTTGGTGTGGTGGACATTGAGGTAATGGAAATAAAAAGTAGTGTAATTTTTTTATTGGGTTTGCTTAATTAGATTGTACAAAAATTCTCTAAACTTGACCAATAGTAAAAAAAATAGACAGATGCAAATTTCTTAGGAATTCAATAAGATCCACTAATTTGTTTTTTTCTTGAATTAATTATCCTACAAAAAGCTTTGTAAATTTGATAGGGCACGAGATGTAAGAAAGCAAGCAAGCAAGCAAAACAGACACTCATTTGTTTCTATCTTTTCATTAAATTGTACACACAGACATAATTTTATTTAGATAAAAGTTGGAGAACTGGCGATTTTGCAACGAAAAAGTATCTTAAAGATTTGTCTGCGAAACAAGAGAAGAGATACTTTCAAATTTAAATATTTGTCAAAATTTCTACCTTATTTAGTGCTTAAATTTCTAAAATTAATGATTTGTCAGAATTCTATTCACATGTCACCATTTAGAGAAGACCTTTTGTTTTTTCTTAACCTAATTTTGGTTCCAACAGTCTCTAAAAATTATTTGCCATGAAGTTTCATTCTCGAATTTCCATAATGGCATGATTAGATGCCACCAGAATAGTCACTTCTTGTTTTACTTTCATCATATTCTGATTGACAAATCCGTCGGCTTATCTTTTTCAACAACCCCACTCCTAGTTGGAAACGACAAAATTTCAATGAGAAATCGGTCCTGTCTGTGTATTTTACGATTTAAAAATAAAGTTATATAAATATATACATATTATTTTACATTATTTTTTTAAATTAGCATAATTATTTTATTTACTTGACTTTTTTTTATACCACAGAATCTACGGCAAACCCGATCTCCTTATGAATCTAAGTTGGAAATGGATGGAATCCCACTTATCTTGAAAATCTGGCTTACCTTATCCAAAATCAGCAGGAGATGGTAGCTGTGAATAAATGAGGTGGCACAGTTCGTTGATTCCAATTTTGAAAGGTAGCTAAGATATTTTATGTAGAGTTTTCTGAGGACAAATAAGTTGTTCAGAAAAAAAAGATGGAAAATAAGAGAAGAATAGGATAGATATCTAGCAAAACCATGATTTGAGTACAATAATCACTTCTAGGTAGTTCAAAGTTTGTCAAAATAAATTTGACGTCAAGATGATTAAATTTTCAGTTCTGAATTTTACCATTGCCAGCACATTGACTAACATTGTTAAACCACTAAATTTGAATGTGTTGCTTATAGTAAAAAGTGGTTATCAATTGTGGGTGTGCCAAAGTCAGCAACTGTTGACTTTAGAAATAATAATCTTTCATTTTTTATACTGTCAGTGTTAATTAGGTTTTGTGAGCCAGACTTTGAAAAACTTTTAAGTGGATATATAAGCACAGTAATGTATACTGATATAAAAAAGTAATGCAAAGATGTTTATATGACTTTATTTTAAACCACAAGGCCTACAAGTGGAGCTATGAACCAAGTTCACAAATGCATTTTCCGCCAGACTTTAGTAATTTGAACTCGATTGCTTTTAAAGAATTGGGGTTTAAGTAATCCCAAAAACAATTTATATATTATTGTAAGTAAATAAAAATATCAATATTTTTAATTAGTAATAAAAATACATTTACATAAAAAAAAAAAAACAAATACAATAGCACGTCTTACCAAGCCCATCTAGAAGACTAGGATCTATCCATGCCTTCTTTTTTTTTTTTTTTTTTTTTTTTTTTGGAGAATAACCTATCCATCCCTTTTAGCAGAAAATCACCTTTGCTTGGCATCCAATCTCACCTTAGAATCGTAACTCGTACATTGAATGCCAACTGCATTTCTTGTATTTTAAAAAGAAAATGATTTACATACTTTACTTAATTATTCATAAACTTTCCCCTCCAAAATGTACATTAGCCAGAATCCTTAATCCAGCTTAACCATCTCAGAGTTCGATTGGGCTCAACTCAATTTCAGCCCTACAAGAAAATATCCAATGTTTCGCCTCCGAAACCATGTTTTGCATTCATGCACATTATCTGATTTAAGAGAGCAAACAAACCTTGCCTTGTTCTCAGCCCGCCAAAAGTGAGAGACAGAGCATAGAATAGGGGAACATCAAACACTCCGAATAGTGCAGCAACAAAGCTGTTCTTGTGGATAATTTTTAAATTATTCCATAACCTATAATTGAAACGTCCTTTTTCATATTTTTATTTCATTAAGCAGTTATGTCTCTATCTGGTAGCAAAACAACCATGAATGATGATTATACCATAAAGTTCATTTCATGCATAAAGACAATCCATTGAATCAAGAAGTTTATGCCACAGGATTTCTGTCCTGCCATTGAACTTTCAAGAATCAATATGTGATGGAAGAAGCTCGGACTTTGCCATTTCAGAACATCTTTCCAATACCCTCCTTCCTGGGGATAGATTCGCGGATATCCATTTGACGCCAGTTCCCCACCAATGAGGTCATCTGATCAACTTTGTCAAAAAGACCCAGTAGTCCACCTGTGTGAATGAATAGGATCTTTCTTCCTTCCCACTTTGCTGGATTCTCAGCCATGTCTTTCATCATTCGATACGCTGCTTTTCCACTTGAGAACACAAATCAATACACAATGTCAACATAAGAATTTTCTTAGCTGCACAACTCACTGTTCTTACTTGCAACTTTATCCTTGTAACAAAAGAATAGAAATAAAAGATTTGCTAATGAACACTTGATCCCGATGAAGAATATTTGAATGCATAACAGAACCCTATCCAAAGAACTACGCAAGCTATACACAGATTATTTGGTCTTCCCACACAACAGAACGGATGTATTAAGTGCAGGAACTCAACAGTGAAGTTTTACCCCACTTTGCACCCTTAACAATAGATATCATCGAACTTCTCAATCTTACCCCAAAAAAGAATAAAAAAAGAGAGAGAGTAAAAGCAATAGTTGAAGCCTTTTTTGGCTCATAGAAATCTGCCTCTTATAATCTGATGAAGCTTTATAAAACTATTAAGTGGCCATATTTCATTACTTCCAATTTGATGTTTTCCCTGTGTAACTTATGACTTGAAGAAAGAAATTGGCATGAAATGATTCATCATGTTCAAACATGAGCCCAAATGATTTTAAAGGTTCACATACTTTTATTTCTTTATGAAATTACACGGCGAGGACTATCTTTACCAGAAGGCATGCACTCAACTGAAGTAATGGCAGGGAAACTCATTGCATCTTTCCCTCAGAATACCATCTCCCATTCTTACTAAGAAACTGAAAGAAACCTCAAAAACAGAAGAACCCTTAACAAACTGAATGTACTGGCTTAATATTAAGCAGAGATCCTGAATTCTAGCAGATTTTCTGTATTGTGGTAAATTCCATTTCTTGTTTACAGTATACAAAAGGAAGACCACCTTCATATAGAAGCCACTAGCATTTGTTTCAGGATATATGGAATCACACAATACCAAAGGCATGAGCACAGACATCAGACGCAAATGTCAAGCAAGGCAAATGCACAACGGTAGTATGTCATGAGATATAGGCACATGATTGCTACACTATTATGCATTTCTTTAATTTCTTAAGATCATTTCATGATTACGATTTTATATGTAGGCCAATATGGTATTTTAGCCAAAAAAATATATATATATATATCAAAAGATGAACATGCAAAAGGATTACACATCCATTTCAGCACAATCACACGTTATATGTACAAGCACATTTTATGCGATCATAATACATCTTCTGTGTTATGTTACAAGCCATAAAGAAAACATCGACTGCTAAATATTACTATATCCTTATGAATGTTTTAGTTCAGCAGACTTTTGACATGCTTCTCTTCATTATCACAAAGCTATGCTCTATGTTTCTTACTAGTTACATAATTGTGGTGCATGTGGCGTACAAGTGTCTGAAATCAATAGAAATTATCTTCTAATTTGGACACAGACAAGGAGAACAGAATGCAGACACATATTTGAGAGTGTCCAGTGTCACTGGTGGATACAGAGATGTGGCTGTCTCTCTTCTACATATTAGCCAATTATTTTCAAGCGGAGTTATAACTTATCCAATAATTTCAGGCTTTCCTTGACGATGCTAAAATTCAAACATGAAGAAATCAATCATCATGATGCATAAAATCTTATACCTGTAGACAGGGTCAAGAACAACGCCAGTGGTTTCCGCGATTTCCTTGACAAATTTTAGCTCTTCAATTGTGTTCATAGCATATCCAAGACCTTTGGCCTGCAGGAAACTGGGATATCATCATCTGTATAACATTAATCAACTAATCAAGATAAAATCATTTACTGGTGAAAAAAAAATCTGTTATATAGATCTGTCACCCACTCAGATAACCAACGTGGTACAACTACTCATCTAGTTTAAAATATCATTACATATACATATAGTAGGACAGTGTTCTATTGACCTGAAACCTCAGCCCAGCCTCAGACATGAAGTTTTCTTACACGATACTCCATTTTCAGTACATGCAGTTATTTGAGAAGCTTTACATCAGAAGATACATAATAACATGTGCAGTCGATGTTAAAGCAAACTTTCAATGAAATCATTTGCATAGGATCACTGCTGTACCACCATAACCATCAATCATGTATCATAGATGGTCTTATGAGGCTTCAAATGGTGAAAGAGCAACACAAAACTCTTCCCTGAAATGAAATTCAACTGCTATCAAATTGAATATCTTAAGGACAAGAAATAACTGCTTACATTTTGAATATCAACAATATCACGTGAGCTTACTCCTGCGTCAAGTCCATCAAGAAGCCCTTGGACATAATCATAGAAGTACTCGGGATCGTCACAAACACAGAATGCATGAACCTAAACCAAAACCACACAAAACAGCTGACTTTCAAAAATGATTGGACATAAAGGAACAAAAGGAAAGTGAGTGTACTTTCGCTCTCAGGTTGCTCAACCAAGATCCAATTGACAAACCAGCAATTGTTACCCCCACTGGAAATCATAAAGAAAATAATATCAACATTGACTATCATGCAATAGCTTCTCATGACAACGATTTCAGAAAACCTATTCGCTAGAAAGCCAATCCAATGCACAAAGATAAATAGGAACAATCTCATGTCTACAAAATGCCATAACCAGAAAAAAGAATTTGCAAAACCTGCCACATGCAACAACTATGCCGTCAAATCCTGATACACCACAAGCATTTTGAACTTGCTGCTCTAACTCCCTTATTGCTTCAATATAGCCCCTGAAAGGGAAAAAACATGAAGTACATCCATTTGCAGAAGTTGAAACTATAAAAGCAGAAAGACCTTTCTGTTAGCTCTACCCTACTCCATTAAATTGATCCAAAGCAGAATAGTGGACACCAATACTCAATTTGGTATTATCCTAGTAACTGAGGTAAATGATGACTTCTCCACCTCGTTCATTACTTTTATTTTATGCAAACTATATAAATGTATCTGAACTATAGATTATGAATTCCTATATAGCAGAATGCACAGAACAAGAGAATGCATCACAAATCAGCCTCACCATGTTCCCAAAGAATTAGATCCACCAACAGGAATGACATATGGCTTTCTCCCTTCACTCAATAGTTTCTCTTTCAGAATCTTAGTAAGTTCCTGAGAATAAAATAAAACAAAAAGAATCAGTAATTCAAATATTAACTGCTAGTTCAGTAAGAATAGGAATTCATTTTTCCTCATATGCAAAGACAATACCCATATTAAAAACTAAAATATGAAAATTTTACATAATTACATAAAAATCTGATACAAGAGGAATAATGATTATATGAAAACTATTAGCATCATAAAAGCAACAACTTTATATTCGATTCTGTAATTGATGATATTCGGATTATATGATCCGTTAAAGGTGGTCGTTATTTTACTTCACTTCCTCACATTCCTTCATGTTTTTTTCATAAAAAGACAACAAAATTGGGATGAACATGAACTCTATATTCTTTTTCTGGTTAACTACCTCAGTGTTCTAGCAACAAAGGAAAATAAGAGTTAATAAAAAGGTAAGCATACCACACTCCCAACTTTTGCATACTCTTCTTTTGAAACAAGATCAATTTGTGCTCCCACCAAACGTTCAACAAGAAGATTTCCTGTCAATCCAGGATCTTTGTCCACAAGAACCTATAGCACCCTAAAAGATATTATTGCCAAATATGCAAACATTTCGAAGTAGGCCTTAAAAGAAAATAATGGAAAGATGAACAGTTATGCACCTTGGAAGTACGTAATATAAGATAGCAGTCAAGATTTAAATACTTGGAGGCCACAGCAGTAGCACGGCAGTGATTACTTTGGATGCCTCCTATAGTAATCACGCAGTCTGCTCCCTGTGCCACAGCATCTGCCAGCAAAAATTCAAGTTTCCTAACCTTGTTGCCACTTAATTGCATTCCTGAAAGATCATCACGCTAGCAAATTTTCTTCATCAGGTTTTGAGAACTAAAAACATCTAGACATATGAATAAACATATTTGAACTGGTCAGCTCATACAAAAGGCATACAGATCATATCCATTTTTAAAGACAATTCAATAGAACTCTGACACTAGCTTTCATTTATGGTTTAGGCTCTTAATTTCTGCAAGATCCTCAAAGGTAGCAGGTTCCTAAAAATCACTTTAATGTGAATGGATTTGATAGCTTCTAGTGTCTTTGTGTCCATAGTCTATGCAAAAGAATTGCTACCTTCCTACCGAGCTTGAATGTCTCATCTTTAGGAACATGAACAGATGCCCCTATAACTAAGACCACAAAGAGCTTGCAAGTAACATCATTCCCCATTGAAACTCTCTTGGAATGACACATTTAATGGGTACCAAATAACAAATCTTGAGAGGATAAAAAACAGATTACTAAAAAGACAAATAACAGATGCCCTATGAAAGTTCTCTAAGAAATTACTTCTCTACTGGAAAATACATTTTAATGTATACTACCAGATTGATAGCAGCACGATACTCACCTGCCATTATTAGCCAGTAACCATCAAACATATTGGTTTCATGAACATAATTCTAACATAACCTCAGGTAATTTGGAATAACTCGGATTGTGTGCACATTTATCTAATAGAGACATATTCCAAATTTAAGGTGGCACTAATGCACTTCAACTAATTAAGTGTGCATATTATTTGCTTATTTACACTAAGAAACCATATTTCACAATCACAATAATACACATAAATTCACATCAGAAAATATTTTCCCAAGCAAAAACGTTACAAAAAAATTTACCTTCAACCAGACTTCAGTGTTCTTGGGCAAATTAGGAAGGTTCCACTTGTGAATTGGAGTCGGAAACTAATGAACGGGAAAAAAAAATATTTAGCCACAATTAAATAAAATAAAAGAAAGAAAGAAAAATATAAAAAATGCAGAAATATTAGTGTAAAAAGGGAATCTTGAAATTGGCTTACGTGGCCGAGGGAGTAGACATGAGAAGGGATAGGGCTGAGACGGGAAGCCCATGAAGGTGGTTCATACGGCTTCTTCGCAAGAAACCCGAAATTCAAAGCGGGTTCTTGATGGGCTGCTTTCTTATCTGTTTCCATGTCTGAATTCGTAGTGCTGATTTGCGAGCAACAATATTTATATTTTAGTTGTCTCGCGGTAGCTGCGGTGGCTGTGGTGATGGTGATCGTAGGAAAAGGTGGTGGTCGGAGTGGAGGAATGGGAGGAGGGATGAAATTATTGAGGAAGAATGACGGTCTGGTTAAGCCCCAATTGTTGCAAAACATTCTAGTAATACTTAGTCAAATTTGCTTGTGTAGTGATGATAGACTAATTTCAGAATACCATTTTTCTTTTTTTAACTTTTTCTTGTTTGTCTTGAATTGATCAGATAGTTTGAGGATTAACAAACCATCCACTACTATTGTATATTTGTCACTTGATGGAGTTACACTAGCTCACTAGCTTCTTGATTCCTTTCATTTTTATTTTTTTTTTGATAATTTGAAAAAGAAGGACATGTTACAAATTAGTTTGTTGATTCGTGCAATCAAACTATATATATATATATATATATATATATATATATATATATATATACCCACTTATCATATTGAACTTATTAAGAGCATTAATACTTGATTAATTGAAAAATATAATATAACTTAGTTGTATTACAATCGATGACTTATTACACTTATGATATGTTGAATATTGTAACAAATTAATGATAAGAAATAATATGGATATAAATTTATATTACCAACCAAAATTACCTCTTGGCACGCATTCATGTAATTGTAATTGTGTTATCATCCTTAATTTTGTGATATGGAATCTTTTGAATGCAACTGATGTACCAATTAATCAAATATAGAACTGTAACAAACCAAACTCCAAACAACTTCATGCTTGAAACTGGAAAGGCAGAGGTCATTAGTTAAAGAGAACAAAACCATCCATCAATTACTTCAGCATCACGGATCTGCCCCCACTCTCTTCCAACACAGGATGTAAATTCATATGACAAACCCTCATTTGCAGTCATACATTATCGCTAACATTAATTCTTAAAAATTTCCAACCTCGAATAACAAGGAAAGCAAAAATTCTTATATTTACCAAGAAAATTTGTGGGGCATTTGGAATTCTAAGTTTCTGGTTCTATAATGAAAGAGAATGGTAAAAGATCACTCTTCTTGTTGCTGGATGCTATTCTCCTCCAAATGTGTTTGTACAGACAAACAATAACCTTCCAATCAAATGGGTTCTCTCTGTTGATTAGTCAATACTCACCAGACTCTTGAGTAAATAACACAGTACAAAAAGATTGGCCTGCAGTGGAAAATTTGACAAGCATACATTTGTCTGCTCATCTAAGATTCAGGATGATAGAAGAAATTGACAACAAACAGCAAAATCACGTCCAAAAGGAAACTACAAATCTGTCCTTTAGTTTGAATGATTATTTTTTGAAATACTTTTTTAGAAAACAATTTAGCAATTCTTTTTGATTGATTTTTTTTTAAAATATTTTTGAAAAGCATTGTTTAGAGATCTAAGAAACTTAACATAAAAAATCAAATCCAGCTGCAACTTCAATTCAAATTCGAAACAACAAAATTATAAATAAAAAAAAGACAATGAAAGGCATCCATAATTTTATGTCGACTAAATTCTACTTAATTCATTATCCAAACAAATTTAGCAGTAATTTTAGTAACAAAGTACATGTAAGTAGGAGTGTAAACGAACTGAACCGAGCCGAGTCCGAATACTACTGAACTCGAGCTCGAGCTTGTTAAAATTACCGCTCGAGATCGAGCTCGAGCTCGATCGAGTTTGTAATTCGAAACTCGAGCTCGACTCGTTAATCTAAGAGAGAATTCAAGTTCGACTCGAGATCACTCGTGAAAACACAATCAAGCTCAAATTCGAGCTCGAGTTCAAGCTCGAACTCAAATTTCATATATAATTAGTATGGGTAAATTGTTAATTTTATATATATAATATTAATATATATATTTCGAGCGACTCGATGAGCTACTCGAACTCATCTTTTACTGCTCGAATTCGAGCTCGTTTAGTATACGAATTGCTCGAACTCGACTCGAGCTCAGTCAACGCCAAACTCGAGTCGAATAGTAGACCGAATTGCTCGCAAGTAGCTCGCGAGCTGCTCGATTCGTTAACACCCTTACATATAACTATTTTCATGAAAGATGGAAATTCAAATTAACTCCTGTCTACCCTAGCAATTTTTATGGATACTGAACAACTATAATATATTCGAAAAGGATCTAAAATTTTAACAATACGGCTTGTTTGAATCAGAAATTAGCATGCAGTGTTGGACCCCTATTTCTTTCCCATCAAAATATCCTTGGCCTCATTAATCTTTGAAGCAACATAATGGCTACCACCACCATCAGGATGATTGGCCACAATCATTCTCCTGTAAGCCCCTTTGATCTTCTCATTCGCAGCATTCTCACTGCAATTACAGTACTCAAAATTCAACGTATTTATGCACATCAACCAATCAAATTCCAGACAACCCATTTTTTGAATAATTTTTTGTTTAATATTCGTTAAAACGTTCCTTAACAACCTTGTAGTATTTCAAATTACTTTTTTTTTTCATCTCATACACATCACATTCGGTATTATTTAAATTATTTAAAAAACGTGATCAAATGGAAGCGATTGGACAAAACAAAGAAAATCCAAGAAAAAAAAAATTAGTGTATAGCTTTGAAAATTTACCTAACCCCAAGAATCAAAGCAGCCTCACGTCTAGTCATGGGGTGGTCAAATCCTCCGGGATAAGGTCTCTTAACGCGGCTATATGCTTGCGAACATCTTTGCCATTGCTTAGCTCCGAAAGCAAGAAATCCAGACCCAGTAGCCTGCCCCCAGAAATTAACCCAAAAAAAAAAATTCAAGTACTAATTCAAGTTGCAGAATCAACCAAAGAAAAAAATACTGGAGCAAGAAGAAAAAAATCGGGCAAGAACAAACAAAAAAGAAAAAGAAAAGGGTTAGTGAATAAGGTAGAAGAAAAAGAAAATACAGGAAAATTACCAAGCAACGATCGCGCATAATTGCCCAAACTGAATACATATCATACTTTTCTTTCGCACTCTGTTTCTTTTTTCCCCCCTATTTCTTGGGTAGATATTTAATTCTGTTGTGACATCTCACGAGGACTGAAAGATCTTTATATATAGTTTTAGGGCTTGGCTTGACCCACAAGATAAACAGATGTTTGGAAGGTTGACCGGATCCCACAAATATCAGATTCCATTGAGGAAAAGGGCAGCGAAGTTTGGAAATTGTGAACGATTTCATTAGTACAAACGGTTTACTGAAAATTGTGCATTAAGAGCTTGTTTGTTTCAGTGTTTTTTAAAAATATAATTTTTAAAAACTTTAAACACGTTTTTAATCTACTTACCAAAATTTCTCTCTCTGCATATCAGTGTTATTCATAAACATAATTTTTTAAAATTTTAAACACGTTTTTCATCTACTTGCCAACATTTCTCTCTCGAATCAACCTAATTTCTCTCTCGAATCAACCTTTGAATGAGTTGTCCAACCAACTTCGTCATTCACCTTCCGAAAACTAGTTACTCCAGCCTCCTAAATTTCTCAAAAGCATTAACACGAGGTTAAGAGAATTAGACGAGTTATGATACCAACCACCTTTCAATCTTCAATCGTCAATATAATTGATTCACGAACCTTTACACAACCCTCAAATGCAACCTGAGTGAAGGTGCACATCATAATAACCTAGTCGGACACATTCACCTGATGAACAACAACCGAGCAACACAGCCATTGAATTAAGCCCCACCTCAAGAGTCATTCATCCGGAACTCCAAACACACACAGCAAAGACAAGTAATAATCAAGAGACCGAAAACCTTCTCAAGAGCCATTGGAATGATAACACAAATTTAAATTGTTTACCGACAATGGAGTAAAACTCATAATGTGTTGAATCCTATAAAAACCAAAATAAATAGACAGCACTGAAATGGACTCCACCACCGCCATCAAGCAAAACCAGGCTCACACCCAGATTGCTCAATTTCTCCACTATCCTCACAAGTGAGGCTAGAGAACCATGATGGAATCCACTCTATTGCAATACTCAAAACTGCTAGGATGTCCAAAACAAAATCGAAAATAACTAAAGCAAATAACAGAAACTAATCCATCAATGTGAAATCTCATCATCAGAAACACATTTCACTTGGCACCCTTCTTGGCTGCTGCCTTGGTAACCTTGGCACCAGATGGATCCTTCTTGTCAACACTCTTAATCACACCAACAGCAACTGTTTGACGCATGTCTCTGACAGCAAAACGACCAAGAGGTGGGTATTCAGAGAAAGTCTCCACCACCATGGGCTTGGTAGGAATCATCTTAACCATACCAGCATCTCCGTTCTTCAAGAATTTGGGTTCCTTCTCAAGCTCCTTACCAGATCGTCTGTCAATCTTGGTCAAGAGTTCAGCAAACTTGACAGCAATGTGAGAAGTGTGGCAATCAAGGACAGGGGCATATCCATTTCCGATCTGGCCAGGGTGGTTCATGATGATGACCTGGGAGGTAAAGCTGGAAGCTTCCTTTGCAGGATCATCCTTGGAGTTTGATGCAACAAAACCACGCTTGAGATCTTTCACAGCAACATTCTTAACATTGAACCCAACATTGTCACCAGGAAGAGCCTCCTGAAGGGCTTCATGATGCATCTCAACAGACTTAACTTCAGTTGTCAAACCAGTTGGGCCAAAAGTGACCACCATGCCAGGCTTCAGGACACCAGTTTCCACACGACCAACAGGTACAGTTCCAATACCACCAATCTTGTAGACGTCCTGAAGTGGGAGACGGAGTGGCTTGTCGGATGGTCTCTTGGGCTCCTGGATCTGGTCAAGAGCCTCAAGGAGGGTAGGACCCTTGTACCAATCAAGATTGGTGGATCGCTCAATCATGTTATCTCCCTCGAACCCAGAGATGGGAACAAAGTTGATTTTGTCAGGGTTGTAACCCACCTTCTTTAGGTAGGAAGAGACTTCCTTGACAATTTCATCGTACCTAGCCTTGGAATATTTAGGGGTGGTGGCATCCATCTACACCAGACATAAAATAAATTAGATCATGAACCACATTTACTAATGGTATACCAGGAAAAACAAAGATAAGAAAACTTATTTAGAATAATAGTCGGCGATTCATCGCAAAGGATCTAACCTTGTTGCAACAGCAAATCATTTGCTTCACACCAAGGGTAAAGGCAAGGAGAGCATGCTCACGAGTCTGACCATCCTTGGAAATACCAGCTTCAAAACCACCAGTGGTGGAATCAATGATAAGGACAGCACAATCGGCCTGTGAGGTACCAGTGATCATGTTCTTGATAAAGTCACGATGTCCAGGGGCATCAATGACCGTGCAGTAGTACTTGGTGGTCTCGAACTTCCACAAGGCAATATCAATGGTGATACCACGTTCACGCTCAGCCTTGAGCTTGTCAAGCACCCAGGCATACTTGAATGACCTCTTGTTCATTTCAGCAGCCTCCTTCTCAAACCTTTCAATCACACGCTTGTCAATTCCACCAAGCTTGTAGATCAAGTGACCAGTGGTGGTTGACTTGCCAGAGTCGACATGTCCAATGACCACAATGTTAATGTGAACCTTTTCTTTACCCATTCTGAACTTTCAAAAATCACACTGCAAAAACAAAAAACCCAGGTAAGTTCAAACCACCTGAACGAGTTCTTTGTCATATCTGAATTAATAATACACAACTCAATATTGTTTCATATGCATGTATATTATCAGAAGGACCATACATGTATGCATACATATCTCAAACCAAATAACACCCTGAACTACAGACAGGCCATGTGCGTGTCAAAAAGAATTCTATGATTTCCCAATAAATGGGTCCCAAATGAAGCAATGCCACTAAATATGCAAAACCCACTCAATAATCAAGTTGAAAACAATTCTTTAACTAAAAGAAAGTCAACAGAGTTGGTGCACGGAAAGTTGTTATTTAAAATTTAATTTAAATTTAGTTTAACACATCATAATGAAAATCTGATAAAATTATTTACTATAAAAAGTAAAATTTTCTACTTTTTTCAAAAAAGAAAAACACCTCCATTCCAAAATTCAATCCAATTTAAGACATACACATATTCACACATCATCAGCAGTAATAAATACAGATCTGAACACGTCAGGATTTCTAGGCCAAAACAAACTAATAAAAAATTAAATTAAACCAAAAATCCAAACAAAAAAGCAACATGCATTATCCGTACCAACAAATCGGATCATTCATCTAATCAAACACACCTAAACAACTATAAAAAAAAAACATAAACGAAATAAATATAAACCACACTCTGAAAGATCGAAGCTTTCGTCACTCTCACACAAATCAAAATCAAACTCAAACAGCTCAACAAATCCGATCGTTCGATATTGAACCGATAAATTAACCTTCAAACCAAGAAAATAAAAAATTTCCAATGCAAATTCGCACAAATAACAACGCTTTCACATACTTCAACAGATCTACACCAAAAATTAGATAAATTTACAAGCATAATTCACAAGCACACGTAAATAAAACTGCAAATATTCTAAATATTCTAGATAAATCAATAAATCTATATAGCGTAATTAAAATTCTAGAGGAGAGAGGACTGACCTCGAGCAAGAGAAGAAAATGCTAGATGGAGAGCTCTCTCGCTGCTAAGAGATTTTTGAGAGAGAGTGAATGTAGAGCGAGAGAGTATGAGAAGGAAAACGAGGCGCATGAGGAGATTATAAATGGGTTTGAGGAAGGGGTCTGAAGCTAGGGTTTTTTTAGGACCGTTCGATTGGATGATCTAACGGTGGAATTAAGGAGTTGCTTTTTTGGGCAGCCGCTGATGGCTGATACCACTTCGGATGATGCCCTAGTGCCGACTGACTGCGCACTCATTTGTCCGCTTTACCTATACTCTATTGTTCCCACTTGCTTTTTGTAAAATTACATAAATACCCTTAATTGTTTCTGAATTTACTACTTTTTAATTTTTTAGGTAAGAATTGGGGAAAATTATACCATTATTGCATGCTAAAATTAAATAAAATTTGCCACCATGTTATAGTTGCACATTATTAAAAAAACATTGCGGAACCTTCCAATTAGGGGTGTAAACGAACCAAGCAACTCGCAAGCTGCTCGATTAACTGTTCGACTCGAGCTCGGATTTGACCGAGCTCGAGTCGATCTCGAGCAGCTCGACAAGTTTAACAAGCTGAATTCGAGCATCTTATAACTATACTCGAGTACTCGTCGAGCTACTCGAATATTTATATATATGAACTTTTTTAATAGGTAAATTTACCAAAATACTTCTACTTCTTGAACAAACTACGTGTTATACCCAATACAACTTTAGATATTAGGGGGCTATTTTAGTAATTGTCTAATATGAAATTAAAAAAAAAATAAACAAACAATATCACTTCCTCTTTTTTTCAATCATTCCATATTACGCTCTCTCTTTCTCATCCTCTCTCACAATCCCTTGTCTTTTTTCTTTGCTGACTACTGCTCCACTTTTTTGCTTGCCATGCTCTTTATATCGCTCTCCCTTTTTCCTTCCCTCCCCCTTTCTTTCCGTCAAGCCCTTCAGATCCATTGTTATACCATTTTTCTCTGGTGATTTTGTGGCTGGAAGAGAGCTCTTTTTGGACTTTAGAGGTGGAAATAATAGCCTCGGGTTCTACCCGATTGGTTGCTTTTTGCCATTTTTTAGTCCTGTTATTTAGTTCCCTATGATGTATAAACTGAGGGATTTCATTTGTTTTGTGTGTGGTTGGAAAAGGGAAGAGCCACCACTCCTCAAGTTCTACAGATCGGCTGTTATACACTATTTTTCTGGTCATATTTTGACTCTTCTATGATGTATGAACTGAGTGGATTCTATTGATGTAAAAATTTCTGTGTTTTGGTGATGATTTGAGATCGATTAGTGATGATAAATCTGAAATTTATTTGTCCTAGATCCGTTGATTTTTAACAATCTTCACATGAAGCAGAGTTTAGATCTGTAATTGACGGGAAAAAATAAACCCAATGATGTTATTTTGAAACGAAACACTATTTCCGGCAAGATGCCGGCGGTGGTGGTTGGCGACGCATCACCGCCTTGCCGGCTATGCCACCCGTTTCAAATTGAGGGTTCTTTTTGTGAATTAGATATAGTTTAGGGACTCTCAAAATAATTTTTTTTTTAGAATAACTTCTATTCTTTATATTTTGTACTCTTATAAAGTTTTTAATATTCATATATTGACCCCTAAAATTTAATAATGATTAATGTTACTCCATGAGAATTAATATTCAATATTATTTAAAAATAATAAAAATATAAAATAAAAAATTTATTCGAGCGAGCTCGAATCGAGCTCGAATTCAAGCTCCAAATTTGTGTATTCGGCGAGCTCGAGCATAGGTAATTTAAAGTCTAGCCGAGCTCGAGCGTAGTGATATTCAGGCTCGGCTTGGCTCAATTGCACCCCTACTTCCAATAATTGCAGTGTCTGCCCCTTGATATTTTGTATAATTGCAAAGACTTCTGTTGGGATTTTGAAATTACATACTTTTTTAAGGTAATAATTATATATTTCAATTTTTAATGTGTACACTCCCTCTTTTATTTTTTATTATATAAAAAGATAAAAACTTATTTTGTATATATGAACTTAAGGGTTTTATAATTAGGATATTTAAAATGAAATATAAACTTAATATCTTATAATTCAGAGGCATTGTAGTATTTTTATCTAATAGGGGAAAAGTGTATGCATCAAAAAATAAAGTGTATAAATTATTTTCATTTTTTATTCTTTTTGTGACAATTTTTGTATCAAATTTCGCCCATTCAATTGTATAATTGATATATCTTTTACATATTATTGGTCTCTTTGTTGGTTTATTTTCTTTCCTCAATTGGATTATTAGCTGTCAATGCCCTTTTTTAACCCCTGGGGGAGGGGGCCTAGCCCAGAGATGGAAACAAAACGAGATAAATCTTATACTTGTCCCAAAAAAAAAGAAACCCAAAAACCAAAACTCCACCAACAAAAATCCTAACACAAAAGTATATTAGTCTTAGTGATAGTATGTTTCCATTTGAGTTCAATCTTTAGTTTGATTTTGGAAGAAAATTTGGTTGACTAAAACAAATAAACAGCATCAATTAAATTTATTTAAAAATAAGAAAAAAGGACAAAAAAAAAGAATAAGTTTTTTTTGCCCCTGGGCTTAAACATTGGGAACCTTGGACCAACTTAGCCTGACTGACTGCAGTGTACGTCAACAGCAACTTAAAATGACCTAAACTGGCCCAAAAATCATTGGACAGAAATTTGTTTATGGGCTATCAGTTTTAGACCAAGTTGTGAAATACTAATTATCCTAACAAACTTAGGGGGTGTTTGGTTTAAGGGAATCAAGGAGGGGAATGTGTATCATAAGTAATGATACCCCTTGTTGATGTTTGTTAAACGACTATCACTATCATTCAATAGGAATGATAGTGATTAATTGCGGTGTTAATAGTTCTCCCAAAATACTATTATATCAAATCCATTAACCCTTCTGATTAAGGGCAAAAACACACCCACTAAAAAACTATACCTCTCTCTCTCTCTCTCTCTCTCTCTCTCTCTCTCTCTCTCTATTTTGTCTCTTGATTTTGAATATTTTTTATTAGTACTTTATAAAATTTTTATAAAATTTTTTAAATTCAAATTTTTTTTATAAAAAATTGAACTAAAAATCAAAGATATATAATACTCTCTATTAATACAATAAAAAATGATTTTTTTAAGGTTATCATTTGTATAAAACTCAAATTAGAGCATAGCTATATTTAAAATTGAAGAAATCTTTTTAGCAATTTTCTTTAAAAAGATGCAAAATAAGAAATTTAAAAAATATGCGTATCATAAATAAAGATTTAAAAATTTTAAATTTTACTTGAAAGTCATTCCAATAAACCAAACAAGTATTTTTATAATGATACCCATTCCATTATTAAACCAAACATGTTGGGGGGAATCATCAAGACTCATACTCATAATAGGGTTAATGATACCCATAGTGACAGTGATTGAAGAATTTGAACCAAATGCCCCCTTAGTTTTTTAATCTGTTTGGGGGTGTAGTCCATTAAAAATAAAACTTTGATCGTATAAGAAAAAATCCAAAAGGCACAGAACTAGGACTGTCAATAAGGCCGAGTCGACCCGAGCTCAGCTCGTTCGGCCTGAAAAAAAGCTCATGAACTTAATTATATATTAAGTCAAACTGAGCTTGGGCAAAATATTAGGCTCGAAATATTTCTGAGCCAAGCTTGGGCCTCACATAGCTCAGGCCCGTTATAAGCCCGGCTCATAATATATATATATATATATATATATATATAGTTATAGACACACACACTCGTACATGTATACATACACGTATATGTACACACACATATATGTACATATGTTTATGTACACACACACACTATACATACATACATATATATGTACATATGTGTGTGTATACATATAATATTATATATATACATATACACACACACACACTATATTATATATTATACTATATTATAGATATTGTATATCATAGTATTCTTTTAGTGTTTATAAGCCTAACGAATTAGCGTGAATGAAGTTTTTGTGCTCTAGATGTAATATACTTAACCTATTTGATGGAGTAATGTAGAAGATAATACTTTTTTGTGCCATAAAATTTTCGTTTGCTTTTTAGTTAACTACGTACATCAATATGTAAATGAGCTATTTATGCTTAGCAGTAATATCTTGCAGATGTATTTTGTGAATTTTTTACTTGAATACCTGTTAGTACACATTTTGAGATAGTTATTTTTCATTCAATCACTTCAAAAAATTTTGCTATACTTTTCAAAAATAAGTTTACACTAAAAGATTATGCTTATATACAGTAATATTAATTTGCTAATTAGTTTGTCTCCATTCATCATTTTTGTGAGATTATTGAATTTTAGGAATATTTCAATAGTTTTAGGCTCATATCCCGAATATTTTGTGAGCCGAATATGAGCTTTACATTTATAAGCCCAAAGCTCATAACCCGATTAAATATATGAGCTGAGCATGAGCTTGTTAAAGCCCGGCTCATAGGGCCCAATTGACACTCCTACACGGAACCATTTTTTTTTTCCAAAAACAATAAAACCAAAACATTCAACATTGTTTAAAAAATCAATACAGAGATTTATTTAAAAACTAAACATTTCTTTCCTGATCTAGTCAGATCATATAATTGAAGTTATCATCACTTACAACCTCCTTATCCAACTATCTCCAAGAAATTTATTCCATCGTAGCCCAACTTCCCATGGGTCAGCTCGGCGTGGGAAAAAGGGTTGGTGTTTTCTTTTGGATCTTGGGCCAAGGCCTTGAACTTCAGGGATTGCGTGCTCTACTAGCAGTTCACAAGGGTGTTAGGTCCATTTGGACGGTGTTTTTCTCGAAAGCATTTTTTTGTTTTCTTTTTTATTGTAATTCTTTGTGTAATATAATAAATTTATGACAAATTATGTGGCTATAAATAAAAAAGCGTTATAAAACGTGTCTATAATGTAATACAATTAAAAAAAAAAAATGGCTATCCAAACAATCCTGGATACTACAAAATTTGTATGCTGAATAATCTTGGTTACTACTCTGTAACCATGGTCAAGAAATATGGTACATGTCTCCAGTTAAGTGGGATGGGATGGGATCAAGGAACACAAACATAATTTTTGAGACTGATGTGAGAAGCTTCAAAGAGCCAGAAGCAGAAGGGAGGGCATTAAGCATATTGAGTTAACAACTTATATATTCTAGCAGATTTGGAAAGAGAGGAATAAGAGGAATTAGGGTAATATTTAGATGAACCCGGTCCACAGAATAGTTCCGTGGACTCTTTGATCCAGAAGTAGCCACATCACTCATGGTCCACTGCATGGATGATGTGGCTACTTCTGGATCAAGAGGTCCACGGAACTATTCCGTGGACCGGATCCATTTAAGTATTTTCCGAGGAATTATAACAAAGAGAGATGCTGACAAGTTGGGAAGTGAACAACAAAGCTGTTTTTGAATGGAATGAATTCGAACAGGCAAACAAGAAAGAAGCTGAACTGAAAAACCTCAAAAGAGGAGGGAACAGGCAGGAGAGTGGCAATGTAGCAGTCAGAACTGGAGCCATAAGACTAGAAGTGAGTGTCAAAATAAACAAGGCAAAGAGGAATATTGGAACAGCATTGTTGCTAGAAAACCAGTGGGGACAAATCAAAATGATATGGGCAGCAGGTGAACAGAGAGAAGCCCATCAGTCCATGGAAGAAGGAAACACTATTCAACTGGCAATGGCGCTGGCCAGGCAGAAAGGCTAGAGGGACATTCAGATTCAAGTCACAAATGCGAAGCTAATACAGAAGATGCAAAAGAAGGATGCAATGGACTCCAAATGTGCTACAATCATAGAAAATGTCATTGACTTGTAATCTCTGTTTAGTTTATGTTCATTTCACCATGTAAAAAATATTAGGAATTTAAATAGATTAGCTAAGTTTGCATTAGAATTAAGGAAGTGATTGTATGGGAAAATAACATCCAGCTGTGGATCTAAGAGATCTCACAGATTGAATGGAGGTAGTTACCTCAATTGTAAATTCCAAATGGTAATGTCAGTACAAGTGTTGAATTTTGGCAAAGAAAAAATAAGAGCAATCTTGAACAGAAAAACTATCACACTTGAATTTTTCAATCACCACCGTCTTCCAGGGCACTTCACTCCTTCAAACAATTAATATTGTTAAGACATTAGTTTTCTTGTCTTTTCTAACCAAATAATTTTGACTAGCTCTAGATTTGACAAATAATCGTTTGAAAGCTTTCTTATCATGTGAAATGGATTAGAAATTTTTTATGTTTTTTGCACAAATTACATAAAGCTATGTTCTCTTTTTTATATCTTTTTTGTATAAAATGTGAATAATGTTAATTTCTAGAACTGGATAACTTACATGTGAATAATGTTATTTTCTAGACCTGAATAACTTATTCTATAATGTGAATAAATATTTTGACGATTTAACCTTTAATTTATGCTATTTATTCAGCTCCATTTTGTTTGGCATTGTTTTTTAACACATGTTTTTATAAGATTCTAAACACATTTTTTAAGAGAAAATTACAAATTTGGTACCAAATGTTTGAGACATTAGTAGTTTCAGTCCCTAAAGTTTGGATTAAAGCAAATGTAGTACCAAATGTTTTTGTCAAAATGTTACCGAATTTGGTCACATAATACTCCTGTAAGTGCCACAAAAGCTTTAGAAAAGAAATAAACAAAAATTAATTACTATAGTTTATAATTAAAGGACCATATATGAATGTATTATCCATGCGAATTTTTTTAATTTTATCTGCTTATTTATTGTGTGTGAACTCAAATTAGTGCTTTTGATTACAAATTACGACAATTAACAATTTTTATTTTTTCTAATTCTTTTTAAAAATTTTGTAATTGGCACGTGAGTATCACGTGACCAAATTTTAGTAAGATTTTGGCAAAACTGGTCAATAGTGATTAAATATCCTATAAATTTGAAACATTTGGTACTAGATTTGCTTTTTTCCGAACTTTAGAGGCTAAAACTGCCGATATCTTGAACATTTGGTACTAAAATTGTAAATTTCTGTATTTTTAATGACTTTTTTTCTCATACACACATTTACTAATAACCTTTTTAAAATTGTTACAGTAATAAAACAACCTCCAAATTTGTACGCATGTTTCTTTCTATAAACATTTTTGCATTTGTTTATATCCGACAAAACAAATGATATAATTGAAAATAACTCGTTGACTAAACCAAGTGGAATTAATGGATAGAGACTTTGCATTAAAGCACGCTCGCCATGGTTGCCAAACAGAATACTAAGTTGATCTAATTTGAAAACCATTGACTTTGTATAGTAACAGATTTAGTTATGGTATAAAACTGAGTTAACTTTGATACCATACAAATAGTTAATAGTTGTCTAATTTGAAAACCATTTACTTTGAAACACAACCTCCAAATTTGTACGTATGTATCTTTTTAAAGCACGCCTGCCATGATTGCCAAACAAAATACTAATTTGATCTAATTTGAAAACCATTTACTTTGTATAATAACTACACAGATTTAGTTATGGTATAAAACTGAGTTAGTTTTGTAACATACAAATAGTCAATAATTGAATAATAATAAAAAAGATGAACTCGCATGAATTATTAATTTAATTTATAAATAGACGGACTTACGTGAATTGTTAAAATTGTATTAGTTATTTACGAACCTTTTATGTGAACCACAGAAGTATCCCTTACTGTCTGTGCATAAATTAATGCACGTGGTGTTAAATTACGTCATTTTCGGTGAAGGCTTCGACTTTTGGTGTCCGAGAGGCCGCGTTTGGACGGTCTGTTCTAAGGTGCCTGCTCGAACAACAGATTAAAAATCTGAAAATTTTCTCAAAAAAAAAAAAAAAAAACTGAAATTGCTACGTCTTTTGAAAGTTCTGTAAGAATAAAATAAGCAAAATTTATATTTTCAGCAACATGAAAGGATCGATGTGTACAAAATACTGTAAAGAATTCAATAAGAAATGAATGTAACATCACTTATAGACCTTTAGGTTGCATGCGCAACTTTTATTTATTTCTTTGTTAGTCAGTATTTATTCATTTCTTTAATGTAAAGAGATAAATAAACGTTTCTTAACTCAATTTTAGATGAGAATGAATAGAGAGTCGAACCGTTAGAGCTTTTTTGACTCTAACCCAGAGGTCAGGTTTCGAATCTCACCATGTCAAATTTCCCTTCTCCTATGTAATAGTAATAGTGCAGGATTATAAAAAAAAAAAAACTCAATTTTAGAGGTACCTTTAATGAATTATATGCATTTAACATCACTACAAGGCCTTGTGAATTTATGCTGCATGCGGTTGCGGCGCATTTGGCAATAGTAATAAATTACCGCCTTACAAGATATTTATAAGACTGATCCATATTAAATAATCCAAAATTTTAGGTATTTCATGAAATCTTGAGTCGTTATTACTTTTATTTTTTTGATAAATTAAGTTCTAACAAAAACATTAACATTTATTCCTCCTTTTTTTGGCAACTTAATCTATAATGAATATCCCGGTAGGTAAAATTCTCAACGGTCCCATTTGAAATCCAATTTTGTACTAATTTGTGCCGAATAAACTTCCAAAAAAAAAGAAAAAAAAGAAAATCAGTATCAAGTATATTATCTTCAAAACTTTAGAAGCGCAAGGGAATTACGAAAACATTTCCATTTTCACCGCTTTCTTTCTTTTCCTCTACACACTAGCAATCAAAATATATAAAAAATAAAAAGCCCAAAAGCAACCACCATACTAAGAATCATCAGGTGCAGTGGCATTACTCTTTTTTTGAGTACATTAAATCAACCCATTAGTAAATAGAATAAAACTTGTGTACATGTCATTAATAGAAATCAAGAATGGTGGTGACCCCCAAGAACAGGTAAGAGCTCCATTGGCTAGGATTCCATCAAATATGCTTAATTTTGAAAAATTGGACGAGAATAATTACTAATTCAATTATTTCTGAACAATTATGCAAAGTTATTAATAAGTCATAACTCTTAGTACTAATAACTTAGGCAACTTTATAATACAGATAATACGATATAAAAATCAGGTGTTGTAAATTATTATACGTTGTATCAATTTATATATTCACCACAAATTCAAATTATTATTATTATTGTTATTGTTATTATTATTATTGGCGCACCAAGTATTTTTTTCTTCCAAAAGTCACAGTCATAAGCAATGTATCTTCTGTTACTCTTATCCTATTATGCTGCATATTACATCTACTGATGGGGTGATACATATTCAATTAGATTTCAACTTCTTTGTAACTTTCCATCACAGAAGACACGTGTTACCTTATCAATAAATGTAACATAAAATGAAACAGGAGAAGTGTAACAGAAGAACTAGAGCCCATATAAACCCTTCCCCCAGCCATGCGCACCGAGAATTTTCTTCCAAAGTAAGCGCTTTTGATAAGTCAAACTCATACAGGAAATTCTTAAATAACTAGAAAGTCTTAAGCTTTAAAAACAAAGTTGTACAAAAAATTCTTAACTAATCCAGTTAACGATTCCATATAAATATTCTTATATAACTTTTCTTATATCAGCATAATCTTTTAGTTTACGTGAGGTAGGACTGTGGAACAATTAAATAAAAAAAAAAACCAGACTAGTACATTAATTTTTTTTGTTTTTTAAAGAAAGCCATGCTAGTACATCACCTTTTTTAAACGAATCTGAAACTCGTACAAACCACCTTCACCAGCTCCTTTGTACGAGCATGGTTACCACTATTAACTAATGACAATAGATTTGACGCTTTCGGGTTTCTCCAGTTGTCACCTTTCTTTCTAGTCTTATTCAGTTCAGCCTTTTTCTTTGATACTTTGACAACTCTCAGCTCCCTTATTATATTTTGAAGCGTTCAAATATTGAGCTGAGTTTTGCTGAATATGATTCATAATTCAGCTGTGAAGCAGGTTTGGTTTGATCCCTTTATTCTTTTTTCGTTTTTTTGTTTCTGGGTTTCGGTTATCAGTGTTTTTATGCTCGTTATGTCTTTGTGGAAAGTCCTCTTTTTGGTTTTTGTATTGGATGATTTTTTTTTTTTCATTTGCATGGTCACAAGATTCACAACTTTTATGCTTATGCTTTGCTTGTACGTAAATTTCGTTTATGATGATCAAGAGTTTTTTTTTTTTTTTTTGTTTTATGATGGGAGAAGATAATTAAGAGCTTTGGTATTTATTAAATTTAGATAATTCAGAAATGGAAAATTGGTTTCAGAACAGAGATTATTGCATATCTAGTAATGTGTGCCAAGTTGATGTGGGGAAAAAATGTGTTATTATTATTCTTATAGGCCATAGGGATGGTGAGAATCGAACCATTGTTTACGTTTTAGATTAAAGAATTAAAATTGTCTCAGACGATGTTTCAGTCCTTTGCGCAGCGAGTTGAGAGCATTGCTCAAAATTCCGAAAGGACTTAAGTTTATTGATTTCTATCAGCAACATTTGAGTGTATACTTCGAGGAAGTGATTGTAAAGAGCGAAAGAAAAGGAAACCTTTTGATCCTACTAGGAAACCTAGGGTTTCAACGTCACAAATACAATAACTGATTGTTCCAAAATAAGTAGGTTTTGAATGAAGTGTTCCTTGTTCATAACATGAACAAAGTTAAAAGCAATGATAAAGGCACTTTTTCCCCCTTTTCTTGGTTTTAATGCAGTAAAATGGTCTCTTATGGGATGGAGGTTTTTGAATTAAAGAAGCAAGAACTTAGCATAAGCTATGAAGGATGGCATAAAAAGCTTATGGACACTGAGCATTTCTTGATATACACTCAGCAATACCTGTTCTGTAGTAGTCTTTCAAAGAAAAAGAAAAGGGATGTTACAGTGAAAAAGTGATAGCTGCACAATCTTGAACTTCACACCCGGTAATTCCCTATGTCATATACAATTTATTGCATTGCAATTTTTAGAAGAAAGAGTTTCATCACTGTTCCTGCTTGACGGGAGAAATTTGGAGAGGGTTAACTATTTTGTAATTCATTTTAACCAGGGTTGCTGAAATTGTATTTTTTTTGTATTTCAAGCTTAATAGTTTAATTGTCTGTAAAATGATATTCATTATTAATCTATTATAGTTGTTAAATGCAGAAACTTACATCGTTCCTGTAGCAATTATTATACTAAATTGTTCTTATGATCTTCATCAGGAGGATTTTTAAGAAATGGCTGCATCTGAAAGAGATGTGACACTAATGCTTTCTTCTGTCGATTCACAAGTTGATGAACAGTATGATTCTCAAATGCGGAGGCTTACATCTAGCACAAGAAGCACGTCCATATCTATCCCCATGAACTCTACAGAATGCTATGACAGTGAAAATAGTTTTGTAAGTTATGCAGATCCTTTAAGAAATGAAAAGCAAACACCATTGGTACAGATGAGTGGTTCATTTATATGTTGGTCGTAAGAATGACAATGGTTTCCGGCACACACAGGATGCATTAGAGCACAAAACTACGGAGATTGCAGTAGATGGGTATCCTTCATTGAATGGCATGGACCGGAATGTTTGGCCAGGTAACAGCTATGCTGGGAAGAACGGTCATCTTCTGAACTCTGGGCGACTGGGAATGTGCGATGATCCTTACTGCACAATATGCCCAAGCTATTTTAGTGTGAAAGGGCCACCGAAAAAGTCTAAATCATTCGACATATTTGATCAAAAGGTATCATAACTTCAACTGAGTTTCTCTAATTGGTTTTGCTAGAACAAATGAATTCCCTAACAAAGTAATCGTATAGTCATGCTTGTTTTTTTCTTAACTGTAAAAACTTTGGATGAGGGGGTAATTCACCATGGTATCAAAATATAGTTCTAACTTGAATTACCACCTTGACTGAAAGCTTAAGTTGGCAATGGGGAATGTTTGTTTGTCTTTGGTAGTTGCAATTCAGCGTCTGTGGCTTGTGGTGTGTTTACTTTGTGGTGGTTGTAGTTTGTAGCAATTAAGGAGAGCTATGTTTTACTATTGTTACTTTATGATGTTACGTAAGTGCATTCCTCAAGATGGTGCAATAGCTGTGTATGTCTTTGATCTTGATTTACTGCTATTATACTTTTTCCAAATCAGGAAGACTGTGTAGTGGTTCATTAAATACAATAAAAATAAGAGCAACAAGTGAGGGGTTATTTTTAAGTTCTACTTTTACTGGATGGGTGATGTCAAGAGTATTCCAAGCTTTCATGAACTTGGAGGGTCAAATTTTAAAATTCTAAAGGCTTCTATGTGCAATAGTTCTTCTTGCCTTATTCAAAAGGGGTAAATCTCGGTTAAAATGTCATTTTACCACTGATTTTCAGAATTCCCTTCTCCAATTGCATTTTTAATACATAATCACAATTAAAAGTATTTCCAATCAGACTAAATTTCACTTTGAGCAGGTATATTTAAAGATTCAGGTGCAATATAGAAAGAAAGGTTAAAAAAAAGTTGGCTGTATATTTTCTGAGTTTGCATTTTGGTCTTTTCGTCTATTTTGCTCTCTTGAAAGTCGATTTTCAGGAAATCTATTTCATCTGGAGTTTGGTTGGAATTGGCAAGGCACGGAATTGAGAAGAAGTCGATTTCCTGAAAATGAACTTTTTTTGCTACCTCATCAATCCCGAACGAATCCAGATGAAATCAATACTTTGAAAATCGACTTGAAGTTGATTCATTACTTCAGGAAGAAGAATAAAAACACCAAGATTCTTTTTTCATTTTGATTGAAAAATGAGGAAAATACACTGATTTTGTATACGATGTCACACTGATTAGGCAGTTTGTCGATCCCATTGCCACATCTTGAATTTTGTGGCTGAATCAAGATCTTGTAATACCTAACAGTTTGAAGTGGCTCCCTTGTTGTATCTGACCATCTAATTGGATCTCCTGAAGATGGTTAAATGCTTAATCATCCAATGCTGCGATCTTCAGATAGCATAATAAGCATCCTTTGCATCAATTGACTAATGAATTAAATTTCTCCTAGACATGATTTTGCAAACTTAATGCGCTTATCTAGTTGCGGCATTTGTTCAAAGTCAAAGTGCATTGTTGATGTCTTGAACATTTTGTAGATGACGTTTCAGAATTGCATTTTGGTTTCATCTCAACTTCTTTCCTATAGGTCCTATTTCCTTGGCTATTCAATTTTTTGATATTGTAGAGCTTTGCTTAGTCCATTGGTATAAACTTCACTGTTTCTTTTTTCTCTCCCCACTTGCTAATAGCTTTATGAAGATGCAAGGAACAAGCTAATATAGGGAAATAATTTATATACTCCCCTTTTCTTTTCCTATTAGGTGATAAGACTAAAAAACTTATGGTCTCATAATTCATTCCTATTCTTTGAACAAGGGGTCTTATAAGTCAATTGTTAATATATATATATATTTTTGTTTAATAGGAGAGTATATGCATCAAGAAGCGGAGCGTTTAAATCATTTCCCAGGACTTGTTTGAAGTTCCATTTATTATTAGTTGCAAAGGATGGTTTACTGCTCAAATTGACCTCATTGTTGATTATTGGCATTTTTCACGCACCTATGTTACTGTGTATGACAATACTCACTGAAATTCAAGTTTTTTATTGTACTCATGCAGTTTTCGTGATGCACATTTGCAGTTTCATAATATGCTCAATGGAGATGCAAAAGGCTGCGTAAAGTCAATTTCTTCTTTTCTCAGTCCTTATATTCCACCTGTCATGAATCCTCATACGAAAGTTGTTCAGCAGTGGAACAAGTTCTTTGTTATATCTTGCTTGTTTGCTATTTTCCTGGATCCTTTGTTCTTCTTTTT
The DNA here is from genome assembly GCA_024721245.1 of Mitragyna speciosa. NCBI lineage: Eukaryota > Viridiplantae > Streptophyta > Magnoliopsida > Gentianales > Rubiaceae > Mitragyna > Mitragyna speciosa. Next base: position 5,932,202 of record CM045566.1, on the reverse strand, counting down.
GCTACATGTGCAGCAGGTATATTTTGAATATGCTCTTTTACACTATGGCTAAATATGCTGGTTGATCTTTAATGACATGCCTTCCGTAATTTCTTTACTGCTTTTAACATGCTCATGAGCCTGCAGCCTGCATTTAGTTCCTACCAAGAGAAACTAATTTTTTTTATGTACCTTATGTATTAAATGTGCTATTCACCCAAGAATTACTAGGCACAATCAGCGGAATTTCCTTTAATATTGTAACGTTGTGTTTTGCATTTGAGTATATGGTATTGCTTTCCCCCTGGTTATAGATTTTTTTATTCACCCTTGAACAATTGAAGAATAGTGAGAAGGACCTCTTCAGAAAATGAGATGATTGATTATTATAGTTGTACGAGTCTTATAAGGGAGGTTGTGAAATAAAGTTTTCAAGTACGCTTGTATGGGGTCTTGAGGAATGGAATATTGCTGGTTCAGCTTGGAGGAAATGGGTGGAGTATTCAAGTTGGATTGGTTGGACTGGGTATCAATATGCATTTGATTGAACTTCTTTTGAGTATGAACGATTTCATCAAGGGTAGCATAGCAGTTGTTCAACTATCTGAAGGCATAGTCAAAATCAGATTAATTAACTCTTAGTTTGACTACAAATGTAGTAACTTTGGTACTTACGCGTGGGAGGGATGAGTTTGTAGTCTAATTAGCTTAGAAGCTGTCGCTTTCTTTTGATTAACCGAACAATTTCTCTGAAGGTTTTTTTCCATTTGGAACCAGGATAACTTGTGTATAGTACTCAATTGGCCAATGACAACTACAATGGTGGTTTTGAGGAGCATGGCTGATTTGGTGTACGTAATTGACATCCTTCTTCAGGTAACTATACTCACTTCATAGAATTATTTGTGATGTTGATTTTTCTTTGATAAGTAATTTTTTTGAGGTTTAATATATTTAAATTCAATTCAAATGTATGCTATTTACTTTTTCATTTAAAGTATAATTTTAGTTACGAGGACATCATGTCGACCGGATACTATTGGCTGTGACATTGTCACTTAAAGCAGGAAGAGCGGTTGTAATCACTTTCTTCTTCACTTCTTTGTTCTTTTAATTTCCAGTGTACAGTTAGGCGTTATCAGTGGTGTAAAACTAAATAATATTGGAAAATAACTGTTTTTTGGAGCCTCATGCTTCCAGGTAAAACTTTTACTTTACTAGTGCACACAGCTGTGTATTCATAGCACGAATTTGATGTCTTCAAGGCTGGTTTTTGCAGTTCAGGCTGGCTTATGTTGCTCCTGAATCTAGAGTGGTGGGAACTGGAGATCTAGTTGACCATCCAAAAAAAATTGCGCTTCACTATCTTTCTGGATACTTCCTTATTGATTTCTTTGTCGTATTACCGCTACCTCAAGTAAGAATCCATCTCCCTTGATTCTTCTTTTTCCTGCATCACAGCAATGCTGTTTGATGGGGCGCTAATTTAGAATGCTATCAGTGTTTGTGGTTTTCATTCACACCATCACTCATTTGGATCTGTTCGTGCATGTAGGCCTGGAGAAAAAAATCCAGCCCATGTCTGGGGACATGTAAAATGCGTAGACAACAAAAGTTTTACCCTTCTTTTCAATAGATAAATTTGTAAATGAGGTTGTTATACAACGTTGAGCATTTAATGACATGCAGGGAGGAATGAAACTCAAACTCTAGAATCAGTGTTATTGGAAAATTTAATTTTGCACTTTCATGAATGGGGAAATAGAGATGAACAAGCATGGGGTCTCTGTGATGATCAATATCCAATTTCGTCTGTTAAAACAAGGGTTTTCAGTTATCTTTAATTCATGTTAGACTAATTCCTTTGCCATTCCTCTGGGACTTTTCATTTACCAGACTCTGTTGTATTTGGTCGTTTTTTGAGGGTTGATTTGGGGACTGACTTTCAGCTATTACCGGAGGGCTAATCTATGAGTATTTGCTCACGCAGATCATTATATTGGTGATTTTACCAGATTCGATGGGATCTAGTGGTGCAAACTATGCAAAGGATCTTCTGCGGGCTGCAATTCTTGTCCAGTACATTCCAAGGCTATACAGGTTTCTACCTTTTCTGGCTGGTCAGTCTCCAAGTGGCCTTGTGTTTGAGTCAGCTTGGGCAAATTTTGTCATAAATCTTCTAACCTTTATGCTGTCTAGTCACGTGGTGGGGTCATGTTGGTATCTCTTTGGCTTGCAGGTAGGTGAAACAATAGATTTTTTGATACATTCTCTGAACTTTCGAGTTTCTTTTATCATTCTGAGACTCCAGTGTTAAGTTACCAATAGATCTCTTGAAGTTTGATACAATGCTTCTCAGCCAGTGAATTACATGCCCTAGCTTCACTTGTAAGGCCTAGAGGATTTATGCAACATGCTTCTCATCATACTTCCATTTCTTGACTCTTTTTTAAAATTTTTTTTATCCAATATGATTAGATGCTTTTCCCATTTTAAAAATGATCTCATATCCTGTAACTGGGGATTTCCATTTCTGCTTTCTTAAGCTCCAGCAAAAAAAGTAAATCTCTTTTAGGAACAGAGTCGGATTCATTTCTATACAATTTCGTTTCTTGAGTAAGTCTTCTGTTGAAGTTTTTTGACTCCTGAATATTGGATCACATTCTAAAGGAGGTTCATCTGAAATTTGTTGAAGACAGGAAGAAATGATAGAGATGAAAAGGAGCGAGAAACTCTGTAGTTTTGGAAAGCAATATGACACAGTGTTAACCAAAGAAACGGTCCTTTGTTTTTGCCTTTTTTGTCCTTCTTTTTGAATGTTTAAATGTGATATTTGTTTGCATAAATTCTCTCTCTCTCTCTCTCTCTCTCTCTCTCTCTACACACACACACACATGAACATTTTTTTGTGAATGTGTTCTAAATTTCCCTTGTTTGGTTGTAAGTAAGAAGATCCATTTTCTACTGTTAAAATTTGGAGTTCAATTCGATTTTCTAGAGGGTGAATCAATGCCTTCGAGTTGCTTGTCATGACTCTGGAATAGAAAGGTGCATGGAGTTCATAGATTGTGGGCATGGCAATGATTATGGAGAATTCGAATCAAATCCAATGTGGGATCAATGGAAGAACAATGATAATGCATCTGCTTGTTTTGGTGGTAAGGGTAACTTCTCCTTTGGAATTTATGTCCAAGCTGTAGATCTTACCACACAAACAAGTGTTGTCACGAGATATGTGTACTCATTTTTTTGGGGATTCCAGGTATACTTGGACTCTTTTTTATGAATTGCTTCATACAGAGCCATAGAATTCTGATCTTATATCGTTCAAAACTAATGTTGTTATCACTTTCTATTTGTTTGTGTGAATGAATAGTACATTCAGCAAGTGTCTACACTATTTACAGAATATTCAGACATGGTGTCATTTGTATAATGTATTTGCAACTTACATATATTTATCTGGGAGTCATTTATATGGCATATGTATAAGTTGGAGCGTCAAGAACGTGGATGTGTTTGAAAAGAAGAAAACATACATAACACGTGTGTACCATTTGCTTGGTTAGAGGTGCAGGAGAATGGTACACGAACATTATGGCAGTCATTTTTTGGTCTGTGAGACAAGCCCATATTGTTATTATGTAAACAAAGCAGGAGCTGAGGCATAAGTTGCTTGATTTACTTGTCACACATTCCTGTCCAGAGTCAAGCATTGCATAGAAATCTTATAACTGTTCGATATATCTATGTCATCTATGTAAATCTGTCATCATTTCGCTTTCGAATGAGCTCCATCTAATCATGATAACATGGCAATCTGTGCAAAATTTTCATCTTCATCATCCCTGATCATTCAAAACCAGCCATTAATAGGCAATGCTTCGGATTTATCTCCTTCCTTTTCGGGCATATAAGATCTATAAATTGGGAAGCAAGAGGCATCGCAATGCAGGATAATGTCGGTTCTCTATGCAAATCCATTTTGCAAATAATTAAGACAGTTTCTGAAGTGAGACTCTTTTATACCTGGAACTCTAGGATAGGATCTTTGAATTCCATTGGAAGCCTGGGTCTTCTAATCTCCTCCCCCTCCTTATACTGAGAAGTTGAAAAGAAGGAAAAAAGAGAAGTCTTAAAGGATGTTCAACTATCGTTGCTTGTTGAAAGAAAAAGGCAGTTGAATCTTGTAGCTTCCTGCTAATACCACTTTGAGTTCCAAAATGCATGAAGATAGTCCAATCCCTATTCATGTCAAAGAAATGTTTCATAATGTGAGAAATAGTTACCTATGCTTCTTAAAGTAACTTGTATTTCTTCCACTTTTTTGGCATTGACGATTAAATTTGTCAACTAGATAAGAAGCTCTCCAACTTTCTGCATGGTCCTAGAAGTTTTGAAGTTTGCTAACTTTTCCCCAGAATGTATAGTGCTGTTGATCTCATAACTTTTTGGGTTACTTCTGTTTGTCCATTTTTAGTCCTACAAGTTTTTATTTTGACTGATTGTCTCGTTTGAATAATGTCAATTTATTAATATGTTTACTTTGGTGCATGATATACCTATGCTTGTCAATTATTCTTCCATTGCTCCTCTGATTAATTGATTATGGTTAACTGGATTTCTTTCTTGAATTTGTGAGTTCAGCTATTAACACTTCATTTTAATTTCTTTTGTTTTATTTTTCTTTTTAAAGCAAATAAGTACACTAGCTGGGAATCAAGTTCCGAGTTATTTTGTATGGGAAGTTATTTTCACAGTGACAATCATTGGACTGGGTCTTCTGCTTTTTGCTTTGCTGATTGGCAATATGCAGAACTTTCTCCAGTCTCTTGGGCGCAGGTAAAACTTTTATTGGTGCTAAACCTTCATCATTGAATACCTCTTTAATTTTGATATAATCTGACAGTGTGTGTACAAAGTATGTGATCGCACTGTTTTCCAGTTTCGCTTCATGAGAACCCATTAATACGTAGCTGAAGAAAGATGATCTGTGTTACGGTTTGGGAAATAAGAAATTTTTGGTTGATGTAGTTTGATTTTGTTTTTACTTTCTTCCGGTTCATGACTGAGCTCTGGGCTGAAAAGAATTGACTTGAGACATTATATGAATTATGCAGCAAAAAAATAAGAATGTACAGATGTTCTGAATCAGGGTTAACTGCAAGAACTATAGATGATAGTTGTCCTTGAGGCAAAACCTGCTAATTTGATATCATGAACAGTCACACATGCTTCAGATGTGTCTGACTCATTATCTTAAACATTCGAAGTTCTCATAATTTTTATCAACATGAGAGATAGCGACAGAGTTGGAGAAAATGAGGCTTAAAGATGTGTTAAATCCTAGGACCTCTCTCTCTCTAACATATTTCTTAACAGCATTAAGGCTTATGCCCTAACTTCATGGAAGTTGTGACACATTACGCCTAAGAATTGCCTTTTCCCAACATTTTTTCCTTATAGTATAAAATGGTCACTGGATTGTAGACAAGTTTAAGTAACAAGTTATGGTCACAAGTGATTATAATGCGTTCATTCGAAAATTTATCATGCTTTCACAGGTAATTATTCACACCAATTGAAAGAGAACTTGTTACATTCTGGTTTCTGCGTTCACCTGGCATGGTGTTTTTTTTTTTTTTGGAGGTTAGAAACCAAAATTTTGTAATTTTTTTAGAAAGAAGATTTGGTCTTTCCAAAGAATTAATCTATGGGATCTTGAAGAGTCGGTAGAATGTCTAACCTGTTAGGGGGGAAAAAAAGGGAGAAGAGGAAATTTAAAAGGAGATGGAGTATTAACGGCCAAAACTTTCATGTTCAGGAGGTTAGAAATGGGTCTTAGACGTCGTGATGTTGAGCTGTGGATGAGTCATCGGCGCTTGCCAGAAGAACTGAGAAGGTGATGCTTTTTTCCCCATGTTTGCTATTGTTTAATTTGCATCTTTGTTTTATTTATAAACCATTTCTTCTAGTATTAATTTACATACTACATATTTGTTATTATTTAGCACACTTAAATATTATTTTACTACGTATTTGTTATTATTTAGCACACTTAAAAAATTATTTTATGCATCTCTTTACTGTCTAAAATTGATCATCTTTGCTGCAAGACTGGAAGATTAAGTGTTCGCTACAGAGCTTCTTTAATCTGGAATTAGTACTTGTCAGCTTTTGACTCAAACTGCCTCAAGCCGCCTGGGCTGTTTCTGACTGATTCAACTTGGGATTAGTCATTTGCATGTGTTAGTAGAACTTCTGCTCGAATTACATTGATTTGGATTCTTTGTAGTATGGTTCAAATTTTCTGATCAGCAATCATACTTATTCAGTGAAGCTCAAACTGCACATAAATCTCAGTGAACTAATTTAGCTAACTTGTTCCCCAGATAGCCTTTAAATAAATTATTATGACAGAGATAGTTGAAAAATCTCTTGGTCCTATCGTGCAGCTAGAATTTTATTTTGCAAACACAAAGCTATAACTTTCAGTAAGATCTTTGTAATACTCATCATTCTCCCACAAAATTAATTAGCATTTGTAAGGGTACATTATTTATTCTTAACATGGTCATCAACCTTTGTCTTAAGCATCTTGATGATTCTAGGACAATAAAATTCTCCCGAGATTACAGTTAAGGTATCTTACGATGCATACTCTGAATCACGGTGACTTTGATCTTTCCAGCAACTCTTTGATATCATCCTTGTTTATCTTTTTAATTCACCATGCTTCGCCATTAATTTTGCACTGGGACTTGGCAGAGCATCTAAATGGTTGTGAGCTAGCCTTTGTTTATGAAAGTAATTTCTCTTGCACAAGTAAGATCTTTAATGCGATTGAGCTGCTCTGATAAATTAGTTTAGAATCTAAAAGTTTTCAAATCCTAAAAATAACTCAAGAAAACTTTTGAATTTCCTTATTTTCTTGTTGGTTCTTGTAGATGAGTCTATATTGCTTGTGTATGTTCAGTACCACCTGACTATGGTTACTAGCATAGGCAAAGATAGAGATATGTGAATATGTTGTTTGCATGGACAGTGCTAGTTACAGTACATGGAACTGTGTCAGTATGCTTGTTTAGATGCATAGATGGGGTGTATAAACTGTCCAACTTGTACTTTTAATAATTATACCATAGTGTCATCAACATCATCCATTTTATAGGCCTATGTAAATGTCAGGAAATGCATTAAGTCAGGTGCTAATTTAGTATCTTTCCTTTGGTAAGTAGACGTATTTTCTTTTAATATTTGATTTTGCACTTACAAGTTAGGGTTGTTATCACGTGATCTTGGCTAAGATAAATATGACAATTTGGGTTGGATCAGTCTAAGTTTGATGATTTCTGAATAATTTGATGAAATATCTAGTTAATAGCTAATTTCGCATCAGTGCAAATACAGCTCTTCAATTATTTATGAACACGCTTAGACTTGTTCCCAGTGGCATCTGGTTTACCAGATAGCTAAATGGTTGTGCTGTTCTGGTTAATTTATTGTGGTTTTTTTATGTTGTAAATATGGTCTTGAATTTCATTTGGGTACTGATTGAAACTTCTGTTGATCTAGTAAATTTTTCGCAAAAGAATTTGAGGCTTTTAGGACTACGAAAATTTTATCTTTCTATTTCTTTGGATTTTTGGTCTGTCTGAACAGTCTGACTTGATTTTCTTTCATTTATTTGCATTTGTGTTGTCTTTTTATGGCCTCTCTTAATTCTCGGTGCTGAAAATATTTTTCATGCACAAGTTGTAACAATTAACAAACTTCAATAGTCTCTCCTCATTTTGTTTCTTTTCCTTTGATCCTTCGTAATTGTGGCATTTGATAAAATGGTAGTTGAAAATGCAAGATGATTTCTCTTTTTTTTTTGGCCACTTATCTTTCACAGCTTTGTACACATTGTTGTGTCATTCATTGGCTAACTAGTTGCATATTACTTCTAATGTGCAGGCGAGTTCGAGAGGCTGAACGTTATAGTTGGGCTGCCACCAGAGGTGTGAATGAAGAAATGCTGTTGGAGAATCTGCCTGAAGACCTCCAAAGGGAAATACGGCGTCATCTCTTTAAATTTGTCAAAAAAGTGGGGTTCTTGTTTCCTTTTATCATTTGTTGATTTTTAAGCACTTTCTCCTCATTAACTTTTCAGTCCCTCAAGTCCTGAAATTGTTTGAGAATTTAATTGCTTGCATTAGATTTATCTTTTATTGCTGGTGCACTGGAGCAGTGCTTGATACATTCCAGAATCTGTCAAGTGTGGATCACATAAAACTTAGAAATTATTAATTATGCATTTTCAAATGAATAGAATATGCACAATCTCATTATTTTCTTAACTGGCATGAACTTCTTGTGTTTGGAGGAACTAATCAGCTCTTGACATTTGTTATTGATCAACTTGTACCAAAAAAATAAGCTGTCCAGTAACATGTTTTTTTTAGCAAAAGACTTTCTTTCTCGTTTTTTCCCCCCATCTTCTTTTAGTTTTAAAGCTGAAAGAAGGCAAAAAAAAAAAAAAAAAAAAAAAAACCCCCTATAAGTGGGAAGAAGGAAAGAAATTTGATAGTGAAGAGAACTTTAAAGCAGTTGATGCCTTTGTGTTAATGAGATGTTTTAATGTGTTGTAATTTGCAGGTCCGAATTTTCACTCTACTGGAGGAACCCATCCTAGATGCCATCTGTGAGAGGCTAAGACACAAGACATACATAAAAGGAAGCAAAATTTTGTGTTGTGGATGCCTTGTTGATAAAATGGTCTTTATAGTCCGTGGGAAAATTGAGAACATTGGAGAAGATGGAAGTCAAGCGTGCTTGTCTGAAGGTGATGTTAGTGGTGAAGAGCTACTTACGTGGTGCCTTGAGCATTCCTCTGTAAATAAAGGTATACTGTAATTCTTGATCTTCAACTAACATTTCTGGGTCAGACATGAATCAGCCCACTGATTACTTGCCAACATCTTTGGTTCTATTAAGTATGAATTCTTCTATCTGTTGATTTTTTATTTAATTTATTCTCTGAAATTCGAGTTTAGTTTCAACTCTAAAATTCATCCTGGCTGTTTCTTTTTTACGTGCTCTTTTTTAAGTTCTCACAGTAGACATATAACTAGCAATTTGCCCTGCTACTTTTAAAATCATTAATTGCATTCATTTAAAGGAACATTTTGTTAACGCATCTATGCAGAGAGTGGAAACTTGTTCTTCAAATTCATTCATGCTCCACACGTTTAAAAATATGTATTTTGAATCCCAGAAGAATAATTTTCTCTGTCATTGTTCCTTGTGACTTTTGTGGATGCTTAAATTGCTTATGTGGTTATCTCTACACATTTGTATTGAGAAGTTGCAATATTGCAAGCCAGTTACGTAACACATACAAAGCTAGAAGTTAGTAAATGTCATTATTTTGTCTGCTTAAATAACGTCGTTAGTAGATGAAATTGTGATATAGCAAAAATGCTTTCACAGGAAAAATTCTAAATGGGAATGGCTTGTACATAATTTCTATTCTTAATAGAATATACTTAAATGATCAAAAACACACATCTAGAGTCTTTTTTTGAATGATATATCAATTTAGTTCTAGAAATCTGTCTAGCCAAACATGTGGCATTAAAGTTTTTGCTTTCCATATATTAGACAATACATAATAGAATCATTGATTATGATAGGATGGCAGCTATTCAATCTTTCTTATTCAAGAATAGAAGCTTTTCCTGATAATTTCTTGGAGAAATTTAATATAATATCCATTAGATACTTACAGAGCCAACCAATTTGGTTTCAGAACAGATTTCTAAAGAGCTAAAGCTCTAAACTATATATCAAGGTATGCAGGGGTAAAATAGACACTCCCCAGCACAGACGCACAGAGAGAGAGAGAGAGAGATGGAGGGCCAATAAGGACTTTGGCTCATAAAGTTTATACTAAAAGAAATCAAAATCTGATTCTCATAGAAAAAAAAAGTAATGAGTTAGAATGAGTTTGAGCTTGAAACGCTTATGAGAAACATGGAGTTCGAGGTAGTTTAATGGAAAGCAATTCCAAGCTTGTGATGACCATTATGGTTTTTTCTTCGAATAACGCAGCATATTGTAACCCATATTGTTAAGAGTAGACTGCTCAATTCATTCTTCCGTACAATAAAGAAGGAGAAGAATGGAGAGAAAGAAAGGCTATATATTATTGTTTTTATTTCTTTTTCTCAGATGGAGGAAAGATCAGAATTCCAGGACCAAACACAGTGAGCAACAGAGAGGTAAGATGCTTAACGAATGTAGAGGCATTTATTTTACGAGCTGCAGATCTTCAAGAAGTCACTACTCTATTTTCAAGATTCTTAAGAAACGCACGTGTTCAAGGTGCTTTAAGGTAAGCCCTCTGGCACTTGGTTCTCCGTTCATTTCTTGAAGGAAATTTCAACGTTCATTATGGTTAGATAGTGCACTTCCAAAGTATAATTTTGATTATACTTTGGAAAGGAAAAAGAAATAGGAGCTATGGATCGAGAGTGCTTATTCTTTGACTTAGCTGCATTTGTTTTTCAAACTTTCAGAAATGGCACGCCTGTCCTGCAAAATGCTCAGATTTGATGAAACTCCTTGTTTGATAGTGTACCGTACCAGTTGACTCTATTATTCAAATTGCACTGCAATTCCTTGGTCATTTTCCAAAGAAACTTTGCTTCTTTATGCACACGTGAACATATGTAAATAACACAGTCAAGAACACCACAATAAACACCTTCAAATGCTATGTGAATTACATGAATTTGTTGAAGACTGCAATCCACCAAAAGTTGAGAATCTCATTGTGGAAATTGCTTTCTATTTTGAGGAATAAGAGAAGTTTTAAGTATCTGTGTAACTTGCTGTTTACTTTTATAGCCTTGCAGCAATATGATTTTTTCTACACGTAGGTATCAATCTCCTTACTGGCGAGGCCTAGCTGCCAGGCGCATTCAAGTTGCATGGAGGTACAGGCAGAAACGACTCGGACGTGGAGACTGTTAGGCTGTTAAATTGACATATTTATTGTAATTAACTTCCCCTTATTTTGGTTAAGAATTGTGTTTAATACTTCCATTTATTCACTTTTTGATATTTGGCCTTAATATAGGAAATTGTGAAAAAATGTTCTAAATTCGTCTAAAATTCCAGAAGACTATGTCTGATAGAGCGTGACCACGGGTTACTGGTACTGTTGTGCAGCATTCTGGACGTGAATTAGAAGAAATTTGCAATTGGAGGGTCCCACTTTCTTTTGTGTGGTGAATCTGAATTGGGAAGAGGTTTAAAGAGAATTAGAATTGATTAGAAAAGAGGAATCTTCTCAAAAAGAAAAGATTTTACAAGGAAGTAGAGTTGGAGAAGGAAACAAAGAGCCAAAAGGAAAGAAGGAAGAAAAAAAAGAAGAGAAACGTGCAGGAAACAAAACAAAAGGCATAGGGGAACGCTATTTCTGCAGGAGGACATACGCAGCTTTGCAGAGAAAAATTAGAGAGTCTTCTTTTAGTTTTAGTTTTTAGTTTTTCTCGCTTCTCTCTCTAAAACAATTTCTTGTTATTTTTCTTTTGGTATTTGAAGACTCTTCTATCTAGTTGAAGGATAATTGAAACTTTGGTTCATCTATTACTGTGAGATCTAATTGTTTTTATTATTTTCTGCATTTTTGGGTATTTATTTATTCTCTATTTAATTCCAAGGTGATTGTGTTCATTCTTGTGTGATTATTTTTGTGCAGTTAAATAATTGGCCACTATTTAATTGTCAAATAATCTAAAGCTATCTAAAACGTCAAATCCGTAATTGTTTGATAGTTTTAGTATTTATGGCGAGTGATTAATTCAATTGTAATAGAGACTTTTGGATTATATCACGGGAATAAATAATCTAATTTGAACAAAGCCTCGTAGGTATTTGCTGGTTAGAATTGGTGGCTTTTTTAGTTTTAAAGCTGTTGAATAATTGAATCATAAGGTCGTACCTAGGGTTATTATTTGATTAGGGAAGTACTTAACGGTCGTACCTTAATTATCGACACAGTAAGGAAGAGCAGATTGTTAGAGCTTCTCAACAACCATAACCAATTTATTCATGAACGTAGAAATTTATTATTGCATCGAGGATCAGTTAAATTGAACCAGAGTGGAAATTATTCCTTTGACTAGAGTTTAGGTTTTATTTGATTTCGTTTGACTTAATTTTGTGTTTTTTCCTTTGAGTTTCTTAGGTTTAAATTTCTTTAACTTAATTATTCTCCAAACCCCCCATTGTTGTGATTTGAAATAAATAAATCGACCAGTCTCTGTGGATACGACCCTACTCATTACTATACTTGAGTATATTTTTCTTAGAGTAGGAATTAATTTATTTTGCTGGTTTGACATCCAACGGAGACTCTTCCAGTCCACAGCACGACCAGTTTATAGAGTACTAACTATTAATCTTCACTTCATAGTATATGATTATAATATATGTTGTTTATATAGCTATAGAGAAAGATGAACTAATGCTGTCTGTTGATGCAATTTATCCAGTCATCAAATCAAAACAAATTTAGGCATGTGTAATAGTATTACGTGACTACAATTGACCATTGTATTATTTTCATGGGCGCCTATGGAAAGTGTGTTCCGGAATTTTTGTGGAGAGGTAATATGAGAAAAGCTTGCACGGATGTTTTGCACCCTGAGTTTGTAAATATCGTTTTAGCTTCTCTATATTAATAAAGCTGTTGACTTTTGGAGAGAGAGAGAGAGAGAAAACTTCGAGCGACAACTTTTTACCTTTGAAAGTTACTTTGATTATTTTTTTTCAAAGTTTGAATTTACGAACTCAAATAAAATCACGAAAATCGCAAATCCCCTTGTTACCAAATTTAATCTTCAAATAACTGCTCCTCACAGGAATTGACATTTGGTAGTTTATTTTGTTCTTTTTCCCCTCAAAAGCGATTGATAGATTAGTCACTCTAGGTTTTTTTTTTTTTTTTTGAAGAACAACATGAATCGTATTAATAAGAGTAGAAGTAGTTCATACAGAATTAAAGGTAATAGCAAGATGATGTGCTTGCTTTACCTCAAAGCAAGATACTTTTAACACATTACATAATGTAAACATATTAATAAAATACTTTAAATCCAAAAATAACGACTTTAGTTAAAAAGGAACTGAATAAATCTCCGGAATGCCATGTACAAGTTGTGAGCAATTTGTGAGCACAGAAATATGTGTCAAACTCATGTTGGTAGCTTTCTGGATTGCATATAGGTAAGTTAGTGCTTCCTTTTTTTTTTTTTTGGCTAAGAAAAAAAAGGTGGGTGTGCAACCAAAGCACCCCCACTACCCAATGTTCGGGCTCTCATGTTTCGCCAGCGAACATATCAGACCAACTGAACAATTAGTTCAAGCACTGGCCCCGTCAGAGTAGCACCACCAAAGGGCAAGTATAATTTCAGAAGCCGGCTGCACCAGTCAAAATTCGAACTCATGATCTCGACATTACCAAACCACTTAGAAGTAAGCTTAGAACCACGGTAAGTTACCAAACCAGAAGCCGGCTGCACCACCAAGGGGTACGTTAGTGCTTCCGCTTGTAGAGCTGAGGCAGCATTAATCTTCGTACCATAGGACAGGATTTGAGTGGCATGAGGATTTATAACTCGCTATTAGGTTACCTGCTAAGCCTTGGCCCATGAAAATGACCATGACTAGCTCATTCCATTTATCTTGCCTAAATGCTATTGTGGTCATTGCCTTTTTTTTTTTTTAGCCCCTAAGGCAAATACTAGAGTTAACCCCCTTTTTGCTAGTTATCAAATAAAAACAACGGCATTAGGGGTTAAAACATTCGGAACCTTGTACCAATTTAACCTCACTAACCAGTGCTGCAACTTAAAAAAATAACCCAAACTGGCCCAAAAAGGATTTGGACAGATAAGTGTTTACGGGCTCTCAGTTAGACCTAAAAGTTAAATTTCAATATTTGTTGACCAAAATAACTTTAATTAATGAAATTAGGCACAAGTTGTGATATATTGATTATCATAATAAACATTAATTTTTTTTCGTTGGTTTAATGTGTAGTCCATAGAAAATGAAAATTTAATTATATAAGAATTCAAAAGACATAGAACCATGTTTTTTTAAAAGCATTAAAACTATATTATTTAAAATTATTGATAAAAAACAATATAGAGGTTTAGTTAACACTAAACATTTCTTTCCTGCTAGATATAATCTCTAACGACCACCTTTTTCAACTATCTGCATGGGATTTATTCCATAGTAGCCCAACTTTCCGTGGGTCACGTCTGGTGTGGGAAAAGGATTGGAGTTCTCCCGTGGATCTTGGGCCACACTGTGTTATGTGTTCTGGTCCATTTAGACTGTGTTATTTGAATAACATTTTTGTCTTTTTTGTGGTTTTTTTTTTTTTTTTTAATAATCCTATACTATTACTTGTGACTTGGGGTTATTATAACACTTCGTACGATATAATGTACATAAGATAAATGATGCAACTAAAAATTTTAAAAGAAAAATTATAAAACGTGTTTACGGTGTAAAATAATTTTTTTTTAAAAAAATTGGGCTGTCCAGACAAATCTTAGTTACTCTAAAATTTGAATGCTGAATAATCTTGAATAGAAAGGGTATCACAATTGAATTTTTCAATCACTACCATATTCTAGAGCACTACAGGCGTTCAAACTTGTTGGTCAATTCATTTTACATGGCTAAAGCATTAGTTTTCTTGTCTTTTCTAACCAAATTTTTTTGACTATCTCGTTAATTAAAGAATAATCTTTTGAAAGCCTTCATATTATGCAAAATGAATTACAAAAAAGTTTCTTTTTTTGCCATAAATTGCATAAAGTCATTTTTTTAAATTATCTTTCCATACGAAACTTGCAAATAATGTTAATTTCTAGACCTAGATAACTTATTCTATAGTGTAGATAAGTATTTTGACAGTTTAACCTTTAGTTTGTCCTATTTGTTCAGCTTAGTTTATTGCACATTTTTTTTAAAAACATATTTTTAAAAAGCTCCAAACAAATTTTGTACTATCTTTTTATCTCACAATTGTCAAAAATAATCTTCAAAATTACTACGTTAATATTTAAAAAAAAAAAACACATCCAAAGACAATCATTCAAATCTATATGTATGTATATAACAAGAGGGAATGAAGACAAAATATCTTTCTATAAACAATTTTGTATTTGCTTATATCCTTCAAAACAAAACGATATAATTGAAAATAACTCATTGACTAAAAACAAGTGGAATTAACGGATAGAGATTTTGCATTGAATCACTCCTGCTATATGGTTGCCAAACAGAATACTAATTTAATCTAATTTGAAATCATTGATCTTGTAGTAATTATGCGTGCATAAATTAATCTAACTAGAATTAATTTACATGCCACCTAAAACATTCCGACGTAAGAAGTTATTTTCAGTGAAGTTTTTGACGGCAGAGCAAATATATTTGCTGTCAGAACAATTTTTGAATGAAAAGGCAATCTTATCCCTCCTTAGTAAAGAGTTATTAATTTAGCTTCAATAATTTGTGGGCCCCATAAAAGATACATCCTTCTCTTTTCTCCTTCTCTCTTTCCTCTCCACAAGTCCTTTTCTCTCCCTTTTTTTCTCTTACTTAATCCAACTCACAACCTAGCAATCATAATCCTAACTTCAAAAAATTCCCTATTGTACTATTGAGAATTTTTTTCTTTTACAATGTGTCCTAACTCCTAAGGCTGTGTTTGGACGGGCTGTTCTGAGGTGCATTTGGATGGTAAATTGAGAATTTTTTTTAACTTGTACTACTGTAATGGGGAAGTAGAATGGTGCTTGGTGGGATTTGAACCACCGACCTCTGAAGTGGAATTGTAAAACTCTGATCGCTCGACCCTCAATTCGTTATTGATCAAGAATTTGAAATTGCTACCTTCTTTGAAAGTTCTTATGGAGAGAATGAGGAAAATTTACTATTTTTTTTTAACCAATCTGAAAGGGATCGTGGAAAAATCTCTAGTGTGTACAAAAAACTGAAAAGAAGTCGATAAAAATTGAGGGGAACATCACTATCAGACCTTGTGGATTTTGGAAGCATGGGCAACCTTTATTTGTTTCTTTGTTATTATTTACTCATTTCTTTATTGCAAAGAGAGAAATAAGTGTCCCTTAACTCAATTTTAGAGACAATTTAATGAATTATATGAATTTAACATCGCTATAAGACCTTATGAATTTATGCTAAATGCGGTTGCAGCAAAATCCACAATGGTAATAATTTACCAAATTACAAGATATTTATAAGACTCATTGATGTTAAACAATCCAACATTTTAGGTACATCATGAAATCTTGAGTCCCCCAAACACAATGAAATTTTAGTTCTTAGTTATAACAAAATTATTTTCAGTTTTTTTCTTCCTCCTTTTTGGGAACTTGACGTATAATAAATATTCTGGTAAGTGAAGGTCTCAATCACCCCATGTGAAATCGAATTTTGGACAAATTTGTGCCCAATAAACTTCCAAAAAAAATCATTGTCAAGTATATTATCTCTAGAGCTTTAGCAGCATTAGGAAAACATTTCCATTTTCACTTCTTTCTTCCTTGTCCCTCTATGCACTAGTAGTCAAAATCACGCACCAAAAAAGGGAAAAAGAGAGAAAAAAAAAAAAAAGAACCCAAAGCCAACCACCATACTCAAAAAGATCAAGTGCAATGACTTTACCTTATTTTTTTGAGTACATTAAAACAAATCATCAGTAAATAGAATACAATTTGTCTTTATTTTAAAAAAGAATACAATTTGTCCATATTTCAGCAATAAAAATCAAGAATGGAGGTGACCGCCAAGAGCATGTAAGAGCTCTGATTCACAAGCATATCATTTAAGAGACTGAATTTAGAAAAGTTGGAGAAAAATAATTATCAGTCCAATTATTTCGAACAATATGTAAAGTCATTAATAAGTAATAATTCTCAATTCAAATAACTTAGCTTTGTAGCAGGGGCAAAAATGAAATTGTCGATTGTGAAAAGTCACATCAATTTATATTTTCGCCACAAAAATCAAACTGCACTATTATTATTATTAGTTTTGGTTTGGTGCTCCAAGTATTTTCTTTCAGAGGTTATAACTGTACAACCATTATAAAGCTTTTATTACATGTTATAGTGTTATATTCACG
This sequence comes from Mitragyna speciosa, assembly GCA_024721245.1. NCBI lineage: Eukaryota > Viridiplantae > Streptophyta > Magnoliopsida > Gentianales > Rubiaceae > Mitragyna > Mitragyna speciosa. The sequence goes on along the minus strand of CM045566.1, from coordinate 5,914,999 downwards.
TTGCATTACTTGAGAAAGTAGTATGTGTTTTCCTTTCAAGAAACATAGATAGCGAAGTCTTTCAAATGACGTAAGATGACAACAATACTATAATATATAACACAAGATCTAAATTCATACAACTACAAATAAGTTTTAGTTACATTATTTGCTACGTATTGTATTAGAAGCAATCACATATTATTAAATATCATAAAATGTGATATATTATTATCAAATAATAATAAATTATTAATTTTAACACATTTGTTGTAACGCAGTGAGTTTAATACTTGCTTACGACCCCTTCAACCTCACACTGACTTTTCAAGGTCAAAGTAAGCTCTTTTACTTGGTCAAACTCATACAATCACCTTCCCCAGTCCCTTGTCCGCTGTTCGAGTACGCAACTATTATCAGCTAATGACAGTAGACTCAACGCTTCAAGTTCATTGAGTCTTCGCCTTTCTTTCTGGTCTTCTTCCTCTCCGCCTTTATCTTTAATACTTTCACAACTCTCAGCTTCCTTACTATATTCTGAAGTGTTCGAAGATTGAACTGAGTTTTGCTGAATGCTGCTGATCACTCTATATAATTCATAATTCAGCTGAAAAGCAGGTTTGGTTTGATCCCTTTATTGTTTTTTTAGTTTTGTTTTCTGGGTTTTGGTTATCAGTGTCTTTTTGCTGGTTGTGTGCTCGTAGAAAGTCCCCTTTGGGTTTTGCTTTAGATGATATTTATCCATTTGCATAGTCACATGATTCACAACTTTTATGCTTGTGCTTTTTTTGTACGTAAAATTTTGTTTATGATGATTAGGGAACTGTTTGTTTTGGTTTATGATTTTGGGTTCTTGATGGGAGAAGATAACCAAGAGCTTTGCTTTTTAGTAAATTTAGATAATTGGAAATGAAAAACTGTGTTGAATTTATTCTTTCAGGCAACGGGAACGTGAGAATCGAACCATTGTTTATGTTTAAGGTTGGAGAATTAAAATTCTCAGAAGAGATTTTAGTCCTTTGCACAGCAAGTTTAGAGTATGGCTCAAAATTTCGAAGGGACTTTAAGTTTATCGATTTCTATAAGCAACATTTGAGCTACAGTTACTGTCTCTAATTATTTTATAAATTGTGTTCCATTTCAGTGAATTGATAAACAGACTTATTATCCTGGATAAATTTTTTCTTTGTGTTCAGGCATTTAAGCTTCGAGATTGTAACCCTTCAATATGGGAGTAATTTGAATAGTCTTGTCAAGCGTTTTGATATGATTTCTAAACTAAATGTGAGTTACTGCGTGAATTTGTTGTTAACTGGAGACATTAGGTGTATATTTGACATTAAGAAGGGAAAAAAGCCAAAAGACAGTAAAAGAAGTAATATAGAAATTGTGCTAAAGAAGTTTTAGATGTTAGCCAAAGATTACATCATCTCAGCTTTCTCAATGGCATCCAGCTGAAAGTAGCTTAATAACAATGGTTAAAGAAGGGAACAGAGGTTAATTTTTAATAACAAGCTTGAATAGAAGTTTATCGAGTTCATTTTGTAGTCATAAAATAAGTAAATTAGAGAACTACAGAGATTTAGATGAGAATTATCTTTTGAGGAACTGGTTGTACCGAGTGAAAGAAAAGGAAATCTTTTGATCCTACTAGGAAACCTAGGGTTTCAAGGTCACAAATACAGTAATTGATTATTCCAAAACAAGTAGGGTTTGAATGGAGCGTTCTTTGTTTATACCATGAATAAAGTTAAACATGATGATGAAGCACTTCCCTCCCTTTCTGTGTTTTAATGCAGTAAAATGGTCTCTCATGGGTTGGAGTTTCTGAATTAAAGGAGCAAGAACATAGCAAAGTTATAAAGGATGACATAAAAAGCTCATGGACATCTAGCATTCTTTAAGTTGTTTCTTCATATGGTTCTTTATTAGTCTTTCAAAGAAAAAAAGGGGATGTTATAGTGAAAAAGTGATAGCTGCATAATCTTGAACTTCACACCCCGTAACTCCATATGTTATGTATAATTTATTGCAGTGCAATCCTTAGAAAAAAGAGTTTCATCACTTTCCTGCTTGAAAGGAGAAATTTTAGAAAGGATACTGCTTTTGTAATTTATTTTAACCAGGGTTACTAAAATTGTATTTTTTTTAATCTCAAGCTTGATAAGTTAATTGTCCATAAATTGATATTCATTATTAATCTTTTATAGTTGTTAAATGCAGAAACTTGCATTGTTCTTTCTGCAATTATTATAGTAAATTGGTCTTTTGATCTTCTACAGGAGGATTTTTTAGAAATGGCTGCATCTGAAAGAGATGTGACACCAATGCTTTCTTCCGTTGATTCACAAGTTGATGAACAGTATGATTCTCAAATACGGAGGTTTACATCTAGGACAAGAAGCACGTCCATGTCTATCCCCATGAACTCTGCAGAATACTATGACAAGGGAAATAGTTTTGTAAGCTATACTGGTCCTTTGAGAAATGAAAAGCAAACAGAATTAGTACAGATGAGTGGTCCATTGTTTGTTGGTCGTAGGAATGAAAATGGTTTCCGGCACACACAAGGTGCATTAGGGCGAAAAACTACAGAGAATGCGGTAGATAGATATCCTTCATTGAATGGCATGGGCCAGAATGTTTGGCCAGATAATAGCTATGCTGTGAAAAATGATCATCTTCTGAACTCTGGGCAACTGGGAATGTGCAATGATCCTTATTGCACGACATGCCCAAGCTATTATCGTGTCAAAGGGCCACAGAAAAAGTCTAAATCATCAGACATATTCGATCAAAAGGTATCATAACTTCCATAAATTCGAATCTTCTCTCTAGCAATTGGACAATCCAAAAAATTCTTTTTGACCTCTTGAAATTGATCTGCATTTTTTTCCTTGACATATCAAAAAGGCTTAAGTTCTAGCTTCTCGTTAACAAAGTTTCAATCATAAAAGCTATCCAAGAATGAATATTTGTCTCAATTGAAGGCACTCATCATATGCTTAATGTTAGCCTGACAAATTTTTCATTCTCTTTGAAAATGATTCATGAGAGTTGCCATATTTAGCTAGAAATCTATATCTAGCTAGAAATCTATATTTTGAACATAGTTTTTTCAACAATTATGTTTGGCAGATTTGTAATAGATAACTGTAATTAGTGTCTTCCAGATTAGTATGAGGGTTTTTAGCCCCTTCCAGTTCATGCATTCCACTTAATACCTTCTTATCTTCTTTTCAGATATTTCCGTTGTGCTTCTGCATTTTTATATATAATCTCTAATTGTTTTGGAAGTTGACATGAAACTGACTTTCTCTAATTGGTTTTGCTTGAACAAATGAATTTCCTAACAAAGTAATTATATAGTTACGCTTGCTTTTTTCTTAGCTGTACAAACTTTGGATGAGGGGGTAATTCAACGTGGTATCAAAGTAGATTTCTAACTTGAATTACCACCTTGACTGGAAGCTTAAGTTGGTAATGAGGAGAGTTTGTTTGTTTCTAGAGGTTGCAATTCAGCGTCTGTAGCTTGTAGTGTGTTTGTTTTGTGGTGGTTGTAGTTGTCGCAATATTTGTTGTAAGGGAGAACTATCCTTTAGGATTGTTACTTGTTATGATATCACGTAAGTGCATTCCTCAAGATGGTTATCTTTGATCTTGATTTGCTGCAATTTTACTATTTTCAAATATGAGAGAGAAGTCAGGAAAATTGTTTAATGGTTCAATAAATACAGAAAAAATGAAAGCAACAAGTGAGGGGTTATTTTAGGTTTTACTTTTACTGGATGGGTGATGCCAAGAGTATTCCAAACTTACATGAACTTAGAGGTCTAAGTTCTAAAGGCCACTATGGGCAATAGTTCTTCTTGGTTTTGTCAAAAGTGGGTGAATCTCGGTTAACATGTCAGTTTAGCACTGACTTTCAGAATTTCCCTTCTTCAATTGCATTTTTAAGACATAGTCATGCTTAAAAGTATTTCCAATCAGTTTAAATTTCACTTTGAGCTGGTATATTTAAAGATTCAGATGCAATATTGAAAAAAAAAAATCAGTTAGCTGTTTATTTTCTGAGTGCACACTTCGGTCTTTTCTTGCTCTCTTCAAAGTCGATTTTCAGGAAATTGATTTCATCTGGATTTTGGTTGGAATTGGCCACGCACAGAATTGAAGATAAGTTGATTTCCTGAAAATGAACTTATTTTGCTACCTCATCAATTCCTACCGAATCCAGATGAAATCAATATTTAGAAAGTTGACTTGAAATCAATTTCATTACTTCAGAAAGATGAATAAAAATGCCAAGATTCTTTTTGATTTGATTAAAACAGTCAGGTAAATAACCCACTGATTTTGTGCATGATGTCACACTGATTAGGCAGTTTGTAGATCCTATTGCCACATCTTGAATTTGATGCGGTATCAAGATCTTGTAATAGTTGACAGTTTGATGTGGCTCTCTTGTAGTATCTGACCAAGTGATATGGATCTCCCGTAGATGGTTAAACCCTTAATCATCCAATGCCGCGATCTTCGGATAGCATGATAAGCATCCTTTGCATCAATTGACTAATGATTTAAATTTCTAGTAGACATGATTTTGTGAACTTAATACCCTTATATAGTTGTGGCATTTCTTGAAAGTCAAAGTGCATTGTCGATGTCTTGAATATTTAGCGGATGATGTATCAGAGTTGCATTTTGCTGTCATCCCAACTTCTTTCCTATAGGTCCTATTTCATTGGTCATTCAATTTTTCGAAGTTGAAGAGCTTTTCTTAATCCATTGGTATAAACTTCACTGTTTCTTCTTTCCTCCCCACTTGCTAATAGCTTTATGAAGATGCAAGGAACAAGCTAATATAGGGAAATAATTTGTACACTCCCCTATTTTGTGCATGTACTCATCTTTTTGTTTTCTATTAGGTGATAAGACAAAAAAACTTATGGTCTTATAATTCATCCCTATTCTTTGAACAGGGGGTCTTATAATTCAAGTGTTATTATTATTATTATTATTTTGTTTAATACGAGAGTGTATGCATCAAGAAGTGGAGTGTATAAATCATTTCCCACAAGTTTCATTTATTATTAGTTGCAAAGGATGGTTTACTGCTCAAATTGACCTCATTGTTGATTGTTGGTATTTTTTTACGTACTGTTGAAATTCAAGTTTTTTAATTGTACTCATGCAGTTTTTGTGATGCACATTCACAGTTCCATAATATGCTCAATGGAGATGCAAAAGGCTGGGCGAAGAAAATTTCTTCTTTTTTCAGTCCTTATATTCCACCTGTCATGAATCCTCATGCAAAAGTTGTTCAGCAGTGGAACAAGTTCTTCGTTATTTCTTGCTTGTTTGCAGTTTTCCTGGATCCTTTGTTCTTCTTTTTGCTATATGTGCAGCAGGTATATTTTGAATATGCTCTTTTAAACTATGGCTAATATACTGGTAGATCTTTAATGACATGCCTTTTGTAATTACTTTACTGCTTTTAACATACTAATGAGCCTGCAGCCTGCATTTAGTTTCTACCAGGACAACTAATTTTTTTGTGCGCCTTACGTAGTAAATGCGCTATTCACCCAAGAATACTAGGCACAATGAGCAGAATTTCCTCTAACTCGTATAATATTATATTTTCATTTGAGCATTTGATTTTGCTTGTCCTCCTGCTTATAGATTATTTTTATACACCCTTGAACAATCAAAGAATAGTGGGAAGGACCTCTTCAGAAAATATGATGACTGATTATTATAGTTGTATGGGACTTACAAGGGAAATTATGAAATGAAATTTTTTGGGTAGGTTTGAATAGGTTTTTAAGGAATGGAAAGTTGCTGATTCAGCTTGGAGGAAATGGTGGGGTATTCAAGTTGGATGGGTTGGACTGAGGATCAATATGCATTTGATTGAACTTCTTTTGAGTATGAATGATTTCATCTGGGGGAGCATAGCAGTTGTTCAACTATCTAAAGGCATAGTCAAAATCAGACTAATTAACTCTTAGTTTGACTACAAATGTAGTAACTTTGGTACTTTCACGTGGGAGGGATGAGTATGTAATCTAATTAGCTTAGAAGCTGTCGCTTTCTTCTGATTAATCGAACAATTTTTCTCTGAAGAGTTTTGTCCATTTGGAACCAGGATAACAAGTGTATAGTGCTCAATTGGCCAATGACGACTACAATTGTGTTTTTGAGGAGCATGACTGATTTGGTGTACCTAATTCACATCCTTCTTCAGGTAACTATACACGCTTCATACAATGATTTGTGATGTTGATTTTTCTTTGATAAGTAATGATTCTTGAGGTTAATAATTTATATTCAATTCAAATGTATGCTATTTTTTTTTTATGAGTATAATTGTAATTGTAAGGACATCATGTCCACTTCTATGTTCTTCTACTTTTTAATGTGCTTCTAGGTGTTATCTGTGGTGTAAAACTAACTTAGTAATACTGGAAAACAACTGCTCTTGGAGTCCTGCGCTTCCAAGTAAAATTTCACTAGCACATAGCTGTGTATATATAGCATGAAGTTGATGTCTCCAACACTGTTTTTTGCAGTTCAGGCTGGCTTATGTTGCTCCTGAATCTAGAGTGGTGGGAGCTGGAGATCTAGTTGACAATCCAAAGAAAATTGCGCTTCACTATCTTTCTGGATGCTTCATTATTGACTTCTTTGTTGTATTACCACTACCTCAAGTAAGAATTCATCTCCCTCAATTCTTTTTCTTCCTGCCCCATAATAATGCTTTTTGATGTGGTGCTAATTTAGCGTGCTATCAGTGCTTGGAATGGCTGTGGCTTTCATTTACACCATCAATTATTGGGATCTGTTCATGGACATAGGCCTGGAGAGAAGAATGCAGCCCATGTCTGGGGGCATGTAAAATGCATAGACAACAAAAAGTTACACTTCTCTCCAACAGATAAATTTGTAAATGAGGTTGTTAATCAGCATTGAGCATTTAATCACACACGGAGGGAGGAATGAAACTCAAATTCTCGTTTCAGTGTTGTTGGAAAATTTAATTTTGCTCTTTCATGAATGGGGAAATACTGATGAACAAGCATGGGGTCTTTGTGATGATTAAGATCCCATTTCATTTGTTGAAACATTGGATTTCAGTTATCTTTAGTTTGTGTTAGACTGATTCCTTTGCCTTTCCTCCGGGACTTTTCATTTACCGGACTCTGTTGTATTAGGTCGTTTTTTAGGATTGATTTAGAGACTGATTTTCAGTTAATGCTGGAGAGCTAATTTATGAGTATTTGCTTGTGCAGCTCATTATATTGGTGATTTTACCAGATTCGATGGGTTCTAGTGGTGCAAACTATGCAAAGAATCTTCTACGGGCTGCAATTCTTGTCCAGTACATTCCAAGGCTATACAGGTTTCTACCTTTGTTGGCTGGTCAATCTCCAAGTGGCTTTGTATTTGAGTCGGCTTGGGCAAATTTTGTCATAAATCTTCTAACCTTTATGCTGTCTAGCCATGTAGTGGGGTCATGCTGGTATCTCTTAGGCTTGCAGGTTAGTAAACAATAGATTTTTTGATTTCGTTATTTGAAGTTTCAAGTTTGAGCCTCTGATGTTAAGATACGGATAAATCTCTTAAAGTTTGATGCAATGCTTCTCAGGTAGTGAATTACATGCCCTAGCCTTCCTTGTCAGTCTTAGAGAATTTATGCAATATGCTTCTCATCGTACTTCCATTTCTTGGCACTTTTTTGCTTGTAAAATTTTTTATCCAATATGATTAGATACTTTTCCCATTTAAAGATGATCACAACTCCCGTAGCTGAGAAACTACTCATTGCCATTTCTGCTTTCTTAAGCTCATAGCAGAAAAAGTAATTCTCTTTTAGGAAAACAGCAGAATTTATTTCTACATTTTTTTGTATCTTGAATAATTCCTAGGAAGTCTTCTGTTGAAGTCTTTTTACTCCTGAATATTGGATCACATTTTAAAGGAGGTTCATCCGAAATTTGTTGAAGACAGAAAGAAAAGATAGAGACAAAAAGGAGGGAAGCAACTCTGTAATTTTGAAAAGCAGTAAGACAGTGTGAATTAAAGAAAGGGTCCTTTCTTTTTTGCCTTTTTTGTCCTCCTTTTTCAATTTTAAATGTCGTCTTTGTTTGCATAAATGTTGACTCTCTCTCTCTCTACACACACACACAAACATTTTTGTGGATGCGTTACTAAATTTCCTTGGTTAGTTTGTAAGTAAGAAGATATATTTCTACTGTTAAAATTCGGAGTTCAATTCAATTTTCTAGAGGGTAAATCAATGTCTTCGAGATGCTTGTCGCGACTCTGGAATAGAAGGGGTGTAGGGGAGTACATAGATTGTGGGCACGGCAATGATTATGGAGACTTCAAATCGAATCAAACAAGGTGGGATCAGTGGAAGAGCGATTACAATGCAACTGATTGTTTTGCTAAGGATGGTAACTTCGACTTTGGAATTTATGTCCAAGCTGTAAATCTTACCACAAAAGGAAGTCTTGTCACGAGATATGTGTACTCATTTTTTTTGGGGATTCCAGGTATCCTTGTACTCTTTTATCATGTATTGCTTCATACAAAGCCATAGGTTTCTGATCTTATATTGTTCAAAACTAATGTTGTTGTTATCTGATTTCTATATGTTTGTGTGAATGGGTAGTATATTCAGTGATTGTCTACTGCCATTTACAGAATGTTCAAATATAGTATCATATATCTCAAACTTATATGGGAATAATTCATATGGCATGTTTATAAGTTGGAGCATCACGAAAGTGGATATGTTTAGAAGCAAACATACATAGCCACATGTGTGTACCATTTGCTTGGTTAGAGGTGCAGGAGAATGGTACACAAACATTATTGCAGTTGTTATCAGTCTGTGAGAGATGGCCCACATCGTTTATGTAAACAAAGAGCTGAGGCATAAGTTGCTTGATTTACTTCTCACACATTTCTATCCAGAGTTAACACAAGCATTGCATGAATATCTTAAAACTATTTGATATATCTTTGTCATCTATGTAAATCTGTCATTGATAATTTTGCTTTCGAATGAGTTCCATTTAATCACGACATGATAACATGGAACTCTATGCAAAAGTTCATGTTCACCATCACAAGTCATTCAAAGCCAATCATTTATAGGTAATGCTTTGGATTTATCTTCTTTCTCGGGCATATAAGATCTCTAAATTGGGCAGCAAGAGGCTTTGCAATGCAGGATAATATCGGTTCTCTATGTAAATACATTTTGCAAATGATTAAGACAGTTCGGGAGTGTGACTCTTTTTATCCTTGGAACTCTAGGACAGGATCTTTGAATTCCATCGGAAGCCTGGGTCCTCTTTCTCCTCCTCCTCCTTGTACTGAGAACTTGAAAAGAAGGAAAGAAAATAAGTATTGAAGGATGTTCTACTATCGTTGATTGTTGAAAGAAAAAGGACAGTTGAATCTTGTAGCTTTCTGATAACACCACTTTGAGTTCCAAAATGCATGAAAATAGTCCAGTCTCTATTCATGTCAAAGAAACATTTCATAATCTGAGTAAATAGTTACCTATGCTTCTGAAATTAACTGGTATTTCTTCCACTTTTTTTGGCATTGATGATTAATGAATTTTGTCAACTACATAAGAAGCTCTTCAATTTTCTGCATGGTCCTGGATTTTTTTTTTTCCAATTTCAAGTTCACAAACGTTTCCGCAGAATGTATAGTGCTAACTTTTTGGCTAACTTCTATTTGTCCATTTCAGTCCTACGAGTTTTAAATTTTGACCATTTGACTCATTTGAATAATAGATAAAAGATGTCAATTTATGAATATGAGTGCTTTGGTGCATGATATAGCCATGCTTGACACTTGTGAATGGAAGGATTTATTCTT